>JAOXYD010043561.1:0-13625 GCA_028565735.1 Pinacopodium congolense | reverse complement strand
AAATGTTATATGATTAATTTTGACTATTAATGACTAAATACCTTTAACTCATTTCATAATTCAGATAACGAATACCTGATGATTAGAATGATATTCCATATATAAAATGCAATTTACTGAGTATATTTACAACTTGTTTTAAGATGCTTTTATGATTCAAAGAAAAATGAAAAGAACCAGAAAAGAATTAATATTAATTACTTAATTAGTTAAATAAGTAAGCAGAATCCACTCAACTGATTTCTAATCCTATATATATGTATATTAAAATTTAAAAAGAGAGAAAAAAGAAATAAAAATAAAAATAAAAATAAGAGCGTAAGATGTATACATATATATATATATATATGTATGTATAAGGTTGAAGTTAAGAGTGATGTTAATAGCTAGTTAATTTGATGTGATACAGTTTAGTAATAGGGGGTTGTTTATGACAAAATGTTCACCTTCGTATAAAAAGATTGAAGTGACTTCTCAACCAAATTACTTACGTATTTAATTAATTACATTATGATTTAACTAAAGGATGTGAAAGTATCAAAAAGATGAAGCATTAAACACAATATATTTGCTTTTTATATGTTTTGTGATTTAAGTTGAAGATTAAAAAGAAGGCAATTATTTAAGTGCATTTGTGATTTGATATGATTAATTGATTATCTAAAATTTCGATAAGTCATTATTTTTGAAAGATTAAGAAAACATTTTCATTAAACATGTTGTTTCTCTTGGATTAATTCTCCTATAATTACATATTAGTTTGAGAAAGTTGAATGATTGGCTTGCTTGAGGACAAGGAAAAACTTAAGTGTGAGAGAGTTGCTATAGGTGATTTTTATAGTATTTTAGATGTTAATTAATGTGTATTTACTCCTATTCTAGTGCTTAATTGTTTAATTTATATTTAAAAATGTTTAATTTGTAGGTTAATGTGAATAATTGAGGAAAAATGTAAAAAGGGAGTAAAAATACCGAGTTTTAGGAGTAAAATGGCTAGTGTAGGGAGATTGTTGTTTAACTCACCACAGCCTGCGTTTAAGTATGTTGAAATAGGAGCATAATAACGATCTGTTAATCCTTAAACGACATCGTTGAGTGTCGGTGCCAACTGTAGTTGAGGTGCATACATGGTTTTTCAACATATTTTTCAATAATTGCGGCTTGTCTTCTTCCTCCACTTACAACTATACCTTCCCTATATATAAAGGCCTCTCACAGACGCATGAAGCATCAGATTTAGGATAAAAAAAACACTTTAGTTTAGTTAGTTTCCAGATTAAAGTAGTTTTATGTTGCTTTCTTTTCTTTTTAGATTTCAGTCATTTATAATTAAGTTTATAGGTTATTTGTGAGTACTAGAAGCTGTAATCACATGGATTAGAATTAGTTAATTATCTCAAATCCATCTTTGGTGATTTCTAACCTTTGTTCTTATGTATTATGGTTTTATTTATGAATTAATTAAGGTTTATGTTGTTTAAGTTAATTATCTTATTAACTTTGATTAATTTATGTGCTTAATGTTTAATTTCAATTAAGCTAGGTTGTTAAATGTGTTTATTTATGTTTATTTATGCTAATTAATGATTAATACATTATTAGTGAATTAATCTTTGTTTATTGAGTGCTTAATGCTTGTTCTGAACTGATCACTTAGGATATTGCCATCAGATAATCTGGGATTCGATAATTTCTACCCAGGTTATTAGAAAAATTAATAAACAACGTAATTTAAATCAATAAAATAACTAAAGACTTGTTTAATTATGAAGGTGCTAGTCTTGAATTAGGGAAATTTAAGATTAGACTTCTCAAGCTTTAAGCCTATTAGCTAAGTCTGAAGCATAACCAAACTTCATGATAGGATCGATAGAGATAAGCCTGTATCTTAAATATAACATTGTCTTCATTCAGTGAAGGTATGCTAGATTAAGCGTCATTAATCCATCAATTAAATCATCAATCACCAAAGTTGTAACTGGATAATTTAGGGAAAAGTAACTTTAGACTCTTTGACAATTGATTAGAAGTTTTCTTGGTTTTCTAGGTTAGTTTTGAAATTTTATTTTAATTTCTTAAGTTATAAACCTATAATTATCTAGATAATTTCAATCCGATTTATCTAGTACTTACATTCACATATACATTTTCTCATGGGATCGATACTCAGAATCTTATAAACACTTCCCTATATTACTTGTTGCAACCAATGCACTTGTCGAAAAGTTATTCTCGAACTAAATGTGAATTTTTACATTAAAACATAGATTAATTCGAGTTAATTTTGTATACAATTGACTGCAACCACCTATAAAATATCCCTACAATTGAACTATAGCTAATTGAATATAACATAATTCTCTCAAATAATTTCAATCAAAAGTAGAAAGCGAATTGAATATAACAGAATTCAATTAATACCTTTAATTTAATTTATAAATCTCAACTCCATCATAATAAATAAACAATATAATCATAAACAAATTATAATGTTATTAAGAAAGTTACCCAATATGTACAATATCAAGTATTCAAGTCATTTTACATAGGTCACCATATAAATCTAGTCAATCATGTTCAAAATAACTCAAATATAACACAATTTGAATTTGGAGCAAATATTTAAAGATCACCTAATCTTTTGATGTGAAGGTGTACATTTTATCAAGTACATCCCCAGTTAAATAACTAGAGTACTCTTTTTAGTGTGTTTGAGTTGTCATCTAAAAAGTGAATATTTTGTCATAAATATCCCCAGTTACTAGGCTATATCACACTCTCTAATGGCTAGTAGCATCATTCATAAACTTCAACCTTTACATTGGTTTGAAGCCAGTGGAGTGAAATTTGCCCACTTTATTCAACACCAAAAGCACTTTTTTAACACATAATTTTAAATATCATATCCCTAAATTCACTTGAAAAACCATACAAAATATCCTTAAACATTTAACATCATATATATGGGCTAAAAAATACATGCAAAACACTCAAAAGGAAAAGAAAAAACAAAAATTTTTGAAGTTAATGATCATTTCAAAAATTGATTAAAGATTACCGAATTAAAAGCATCAATTGATTTCAAGTACCATAATTAACAATCAACTAAAAATCAATACCATTTTAAAATAAAACATTCAAATCACCACCCTTAAAATTACAATAACTCAAGTACAAGAAAATTAAACTTGTTCCGCACCCTCACAATTAAATGAGACATTGTCTTCAATGTTCCATAACCAACATAATCACAAAGAGGAATGAGAACAAGAATACTCCTTTGAAATGCATAAAGCATGTCATCCATGATTAGAAAAAATATAGCTCATTCTTGCACCTACAAACAAAATAAGTAAAAGAAAGTAAAAGCACTCAAATTGAAAAATAACTAAAATGTAGAAAATTAAAGGATACGATTATGATGCCTCCCAATAAGCTTTTTTTTTTAAGGTTGCTAGATTGATTCATGTTCTTTCGTGCATCATCTAGCATCTAAAGAAACCTCACAACCCATATGTAAATTGCATAAATGAGCTAATGAGATAGCCATATCCACCCTTACAATTAACTCATAGTAAGTAGGATATCCTATAGTATCAAACATGTTAAACTTTATAACTTCTCCTTCACACTCCATGATGGACATCAATCATTGTTTGGGATGTCTTCAAAAATGGTCTCCCCAATAAAATAAAATACCCCTCATCTTACATGTCTAAAACGTAGAAATCTATAGGAAAAACTAATAGATCCACCTACAATAAGACATCCTTAAGTACTCCTATGGGGTAAGCATTCAAATCATCCACTAATCACAAACTAAAACGAGTGGATTTTAAAAGACCTAACTTAAGATCTTTAAAAATAGATAAAGGCATTATGTTAAGAGTAAATCTTAAGTTTACCATACATTGATCATACTTTATGTTATTTATTTAGCATGGACTATAAATGTACCAGGATCTTCAAATTTGGGTAGCAACTTCTTTGGTGGAATAGTTGGCACATTCCCTTCCATAGAGACCTTTGCATCACTCTTCATCTTCTGCTTGCTGGCACACTACTCCACAAATTTTCTAACAATCTCAAATAGAGGTATGGTTACCTCTACCCTACGGAACATGTCACCTCTACCCTATAGAACATGTCAAAGATTGCTTTCTTTTTCTCCTTCTTCTCCTCTTACTCTCCTTCTCTTGCTCTTTCTCCATCTATACTCGATCCTCCCTCTTTACCAACTTGTTAGGTAAAGGAATTGAAATGAGGTTAATAATAACAAATGATGTACAGCTTACCTTATGAGTTATCTCATCCTCTTTCTTATCTTACACTATCTTCTCTTCCTTTTGTTTATGTTTTTTACTCTTCCTTTTCTTCTAACTCCTTCTCCACTTCTTGCTTCTGACTCTTTATGAAGATAGTTGATATATTCTTTCTATGATTCCTCTCTGGTTGGCGAAGACATCTATTTGAAAACTTAGGATTGAAACTTTCCTAGAGAGTTTGCTAATTAGCTCATCTAATTCTACAAAATTTTTTATACTACTCCTCATTTCTTGTTGGAACTAAAGAGTACCGGTGACCACATTCTTCACAATATCCTCTAGTAGCATTCCTCTAGCTTGAGCTGTGATGGAGACGGAGGAGGCTAAGGTTATGCTGGTTGTTACACTTGGTAAAAACTAGGTGGAGAACTACATCCTTATGGTGGTTAAGTGATAGGTGGCCTAAACTTAGAACCACCTCCTTATTGGTTACCCCTGCATATAAAGTTTGTATGATCCTTTCAGCCCAGATTATAAATGGTGGCATAAAGATCATATCCTTTTTATTGACCTTGGGAACTACCAATGACATAGACCTGATGATCATCCTGCAAAGTAGGATACATGTCAGTAGGATGATCTGAAAAGGAATAAATACCATATACCTTAGCTTTTCCTTTATCCTTAACCACTTGCTCTACTAAAGATGTGAGGTTCGCTACTTGCTACTCTAGCTTTAAGATAGCATCTTCTTGAAATTATTATGTCAAGGATGATAATCTATTCCTATTGCTCCAACACTGTGAAATGGATGCCATAATAGCTATTGATCTATTTAATTAGTTAGTGTTTTGTTTATTAATGCCTCTTCATTTGCTGCATCTATCATGTTTCTATCTATGAGCATTAGCCCTTTATAAAAGCATTAAACTAAAATTTGTTCACTTATCTGGTGGTTAGGGCAACTGTTGCATAATTTCTTAAAGTGCTCCCAGTACTCGTGAAGCAACTCCCCTTTGTCCTAATGAATGCCATAAATCTCCTTTCAGATGTTTTTTCTCTCAACATCAAAAAGTACTTCTCGAGGAACAGTTGTTGCATCTAGTCCCAAGTGGTAACCAGCTGGTAGTTTATACAATGAATCTTTATTAACATCTACTAAGGCGAAAGGAAATGCTCTCAATTTCAAATGATCCACCATAACATCATCAAGCTTTATCCTTAAACATTTAATGTGAAACTCATTGAGGAATTTTTTTGAGATAGTGATATTTACGAATCTCAATAATCTATTATCTTAAAGACCTGTAAAAATGGGAAAAGCATGAATTAGACCGAGTCTAATCTCAAACCCATGTTCATTTTCAAGATAATTGATGCAAAGTAAATCTAGATTAAAAGTAGGAGCCACAAGCTCTTTTAAAGTGTGTTGATATTACTCTATGATTTCTTCTACTTTTTCTACAAGCTCCTCAAAATTCTCTTCAACTTCCTCTTTAAACGATGGTGAACTTCCACTCTCACGAATTAAAGTGTTTTGAGTTTGCTTAAATTGCTAAAGTCTCGTATGACCTATAATAGGAGAAAATGAAAAAGGATTAAATGGAGAAAGAAGTAAGTGTCTATTCTTCGTAGCAAATTTCTATAATCTTGTATGTTTTGAAGGGCTAAGGGACATACAAAACAGAAAATAAGATAATAAAGATCAATGTTATGGGTGAATTTTATAGTTTTTTTATGTTATTTGTTGTATATTTACCCCTATTTTAGTGCTTAATTATTTAATTAATGTTTAGAAATGTTTAATTTGTAGATTGATATGAATAATTGAAGAAATGTTAAA
Organism: Pinacopodium congolense; assembly: GCA_028565735.1. NCBI lineage: Eukaryota > Viridiplantae > Streptophyta > Magnoliopsida > Malpighiales > Erythroxylaceae > Pinacopodium > Pinacopodium congolense. Next base: position 7,517 of record JAOXYD010043561.1, on the reverse strand, counting down.
AAGGGAAGCAAAATCATCTAAGTCTAGACCATTAACAGCGACCTAGTAGCCCAATGTTGATGGATCCACATACCACCGTTGAAGAAGTCAAAAATTGACAATTAACGACGGGTTGTTCATCCTTCATAACGGCGCCATTATAATTCGGAGCAAACTACCGATGTAAGGCGCAGACACGATTTTTCAGTAGATTCTTTAACAATTGCAGCTTATCTTCTTCCTCCACTTGCAGCTGATCCATTCCTATAAATAGAGGGCCTCTCTAAACGTTTTAAGCATCAGATTTATGAGTTAAAAACCTTTGTTTTAGTAGCTTTTCATATCAAAGTAGTTTTATGTTGTTTTTTATTTCAATCTTTTGTAATTTGGGTTTTCAGGTTTGTTTGAAGTTCTAATATCTGTAATCATGTTATTTAGAGTTAGATAACCATATGGGTATGTGATTTGGTTCATTCTAAACTTTTAATTTCGTGTATTATTATTGTTATTTTGAATTTCTCAAAGTCTTGTTGTTTAAGTTATATTTATTATATTCTTTGATTAATTTTTGTGCTTAATGCTTAATTTTAGTTAGGTTATTTATCATGTTGAATCTATTTATGGATGATTAACTGTGTTAATTTATGATTAATGCATGATTAGTGAGTTAATCTTTGTTTATTTAATGCTTAATGCTTGTCCTGAATTGATCACTTAGGATATTGCCATCAAATAATCTAGGATTCAACAGTTTCTACCTAGGTAATTAAAAAAGTCAATAAACAATGTAGTTTAAATCCATGAAACAACCAAAGACTTGGTTAATCATGAGGGTTCTAATCTTAAATTAAGGAAATTTTGGATTAGACTTCCTAAGCTTTAAGCATATTACCTAAGTCTGAAGCATAACCAAACTTTAGGATAAGACTAATAGAGATAAACTAGTGTCTTAACTATATCGTTGTCTTGATTTAGAGAAGATACCCTAGATTAAGTGTCACTAATCTATCAATTAAATCATCAACCACCAAAGCTTTATATAGATAATTTAGGAAACGTAATTCGTAACTCTTTTCATTTGACTGGAAGTTTTCAAGGTTTTCTAGGTTAAGTTTTGTAATTTTATTTCTTAATCTATAAATTGAGAGTTCTCTAGATAATTGTAATCTGATTGACCTAGTACTTACAATTACATACACATTTTCTTATGGGATCGATACTCAGAGTCTTAAAAACACTCCTCTATATTACTTGTTGAGACTGATGCATTTGTCGGAGTGTTGGTCTTAAATTAATGGTTATTTTGTGCGTTAAAAGATAGATTAATTTGAGCTAATTTAGTGTAAGGCTGACCGCAATCAGTCCTATTTACCATTAGCAACTGATAGGCAAAGATTAATATTCGAATTATGTGATAGTAATTTGAACACTCCACTTTCCTCACTTCTGTATAGCTCTAATCTTGCTACTTTTTGTCATTGGATTACAAGTACATGTACAAGTTGAACACTTTCCTTTTAGTAGAAATGCATTTATTATTGATTTCAAGTACTTAATAAAAGCAAACACACTCATAACGTAAAAAAATCATAATAATTAATTCATTTTCTTTATTAAATATAAGGTCATCTATTGATGTGTGTGTCTCTTAATGTAAATCAGTAAAGCAATCAAAGATAATTACCATAATTTAATAACTCTTTCACTGAAGTAATGGTGGAGGCAAAAAGAAGCTCTGATTATTGAATAACAAAAATGTCAAATTATGGTTGCTTGCATTTGATGACTTAATGGGAAAGTAACAACAATTTTTTTCATCTTTCTAATATAATTTAAATTTCATAATATAGATAACAATCTCTTATTTCGCTCCAATCACACCTTACGATTTATCAATTCAAAATGAAAATATGTTGTGACGGGAAAGACGATAAGGTCTAACGCAATGAAAGCATCAGCAATAACATAATATGGTGGGAAAAAGAAATCTTTTTCACTTGAATGAAATCATAAAAAATGAATATGAATGTACAAAATAAATCATATAAGAGAACACCAAATTTTTAATATAGAAAACATTTTCAATATGAAAAGCAAACATTACAAAACTTAATTTAGAAAATAATCCACTATAAAATTAGTGAGTATACCAAAAATGAATTCTTTAATAGTCTAAGAGCTCAGAACAATTCATACTCATTAACAAGAATGGTAATCTATAAAGTGTGTACTAAAACTAAGATATATAATGAAAACTCATTTCTTTATCACAACGGTTTCTTCCTTATGCAATACTCTTTTTTGTTATAAATACTTTTTCACCTATACATTTATCGTATTTTCTTTTTTAACCCCCAAAGAGTTACTATTTACGTATTAATCCTTTTCCTCCATTCATCACTATCGGTGACTCTAATCGATCAAACATATATATCAATCAACTCCTTTCTTCAAATTTGTCACAAACATACTAATTTTGCCTCATTAAAATACCAGAAATATCATAAAATTCAAGGAGAAAGAACGACAAAAAATTATTAGCTTTGATCTATTGTCTCCAGTGGATGTTACTGGCATAAACCAGTACCTTTAGACTCATCTTAATGTCAAGAACAAAAATCTTAAAGTCCTATTGCAGGAAAACTATCTAGATCACCACTAATCAATAAAAAATTGGTTAAGGTTTCAAAACTAGTTTTCTTCAATTTGTCTAAATTTGTTAAGAATTTAAGTTTTTTGCAGTTATAAAAGTTTTTCTACTTATTAAGAACTTTCAGTTAGTTATCGTTGAGTTCTAAAGTTAATTCTTTTTTTTTTTGTGATTGGAGGAATATTTAAGTCGCCGAAGTTATCATTTTAACAACCTTTCCAGTAATTTTTTCAGAAAAAATTTGAAAATTTTTATAAATTGTATTGACTATTTTTTTCCCTTAAGATTCATAGTAAAATTCTTAAAAAGTTGTGAATTAAGAATTATGGAAAGTTTAGGTGAGAATAAAAATCATAGCCTAACTTTATATTTATGCCACTTTAGTAAACCTAATGAGTTCTAAATAGTTAACTGAGCTCAATACCTAGTAAATAATGTTGATTGAGATATATCTTTTCCTACTTTTTAGGTACTTCAAAGTAGGAGCCACATCACTAGACCTAGACAAAAGAGTTCATTAATCAGATAAATTCATATCCATTTACTGATATAGAATCTGTATCAACCATTCAATTTGATTCAATGTTAACATGGACAATGATATGTTAGTTTATGATATATGTCTATATTTATATGCATATGAGTATGGTGCAATACCTATATATATATATATATATATCTATATACAAGAAATTTTGTAATCCTTGTTATAATATCTATATACTTAATATTAAGATATTTGAGTAGATACGTGTGGGTTCAGGTACTTAAGGTATATTATATGGATCTATGATGATTTTTGGATGACTAAATGCTTAATTTGTAAAATTATGTGATTGACGTGTTGGATTGCAATTGTAGAGGAGGAAAAATTTGTAGAACATGCCACCTGATGGGTATACATCAGTACTAGATGTGCATTAGTTTGATCATGAGAGATGCTATGATATTTCATAATGTTAAAACATGATATGGACCAATTCTAGTTAATATTTAACTCCCGATCATGTCCTTGTTTGATATTATGTTATTAATATGATTGTATTTTTAGATGTATTAAGTGAGGGCTGGATTATTGGTAATGTTTGGCTCCCCATAGCTCCTTATGGACTAAAAGATCCTTATGGCTCTTATGAATATAAGTATATGACTGAACTGTTGGTGATACTTGATTCCCTATAGTGACTCAAAGTTAGGTATTCTGGAGATTATTTTTAAAGATTAGGGCCATACAGATATTCCCTCTTTACAATTAATTGTGCATTAGATGTGATTTTTCATGCACCATGTATGTGTGTATATTATAATATCAAATATTATTTTATGTGTAAGCATGTTATTGAGTGTCGTAAGGCAATATGAGATTCTCAATGAGGTTTAATTTCTCTCAAATTTATTTTTCAAGTCAACTACCATTGATTTTGTATAAGTGACTTTCAAAGAGTGTCAACCGCTAAGTTCCTATTTTATGTATTCTCATAATTACTTTTGCTTATATTTGTACTCCAAAGTCTATAGTAACATGATTGAGTGTATTGTCAAATTCCCTTCTGGTATGTACTATGATTGCTATATTTTTATTGGATGATTCCCTAAGTATGCTTGCGTCATTATTCTATTTTTCTTTTGTATATAAATGTTTTTTGTTACTTGTCAGACTTATGTATGATTTGAGGGCTTCGGTTTTTAGATCTTAAATACTGGTTACGTGCCCGTGTTTGGGTCGTGATACCATGTACCATGATAATTCTTCTACTATATTGTTGACGTTAACTACTTCTGTGCACTACACAAAAGAGAGAAGATAGTAATAAGCACTATGTTATATCGTAACAGATCCTTCTCTATATCGTGATATTTTATGCTATATACATTGACGATTTCTCTCTTATGTTGGGACTTTAATAACTTTTGTAAAAACTCTTCTCTCACATAAAAAGGAGAAGATGACAACAAGCATTTACAATGATGAAGAGAAAAATCATACCAAAACTATAAAAAGAAGGAGATAATACAGCCACACTAGCCAAACAATACAACAGCATAACAAATACAAAAATAACTGTTAAAGGAGAAAAAAAAAGATGAATACACTTATGTTCACAAATTAGTCAAGCTATATATATATAGATTAATTGGGAAGAAGAAGGTGATAGATACTAAACCCATAAATGACAAAAGTACAATAGAAGAGAAAAGAGAAGGACCTAGATAATTACAATGCACATAGCAACCAAAATCTTCTTCAATAAAATTTCTTTTAGTTAAAAGTTGGATCTAGTTAAGGAAGGCATAAAACATGTTGGCATGCTTACTAATTAACTAAAAAAGAAGATATTATGACAAATTGCAAATTGAAACCTTTGACAATGGGTGTAAGGTATGGTTTATCCAAACTAAAAGAAGATCATGCATACGTCACAACTTTTATAAGCAAGGTACAAGTTAAGGCATCAAAGCTCTATAATCTCATACTAGCTAGGGAATATTTTTAAAAGCATAGAAATTGGAGTGGCCGAGCTTACGTAGTTGGAGATATTATTACTTTAGAGTTAACTTATTTATGTAAGTTGACATTTGATGCCAACATCTTTCTTGATCGAAGTAAATGATTCTCTTAAAATGATTATTAATGTTTATTATAAATAAAATTATTCAAATTACTTCTTATACATTGATAAATATGTAAGAATAATTAAAATAATTTATTTATAGTAACTACTAATAATCATAATAGAAATGTTATTCAATATTTCTCATCTTCTTTTTTCAATGGAAAGAGAGCCATCCATTTCATTCATATGAATTGACAAGCCAAGCTGGCTTATTCAATCATGCTCTGTCAATCATTGTGTATATTTTATTCAAGGTTACGCATGATTTTTTCTCACTACAAAAAAAAAAAAACTCTAAACAATAATAGGCTTGTATCAATTTAAAAAAGTGTTGCTCAAAATTAATGCAATGCAATATTTTTTAAAGTATTACCTTTAATAATACTACAAAGCAACAATAATACTAATTTGTTGCCATATGTTGAAAAAGGCAAACAAGTAAAAAACATGTTGTATTAAAATCTTATATAAATAATAATTGGAACTATTACTATTTAAAATAACTTTATACAACAATCAATTTGCTACTTTATAAAGAGTTTTATAAATGGAAGACTAAATTATTGTTAGAACATAATAATTATGTGTATTGAGAGGTGAGCTCACTTAATAATTATGAAAATCATGCATGTTTGTGTAGAGCTATTTTCTCATTATAAGTAATGTGTTAAAGGCCTTACCTTGAATTAGTAAGTATGAGAGAGATTTTACTTGCAAGTGGTTCTAATAAGAAAATGAATAGGAAATAAGACAATTGATCATAAATTTCAATATTTTGCTTTCTTAATGTGACATAAGACAAAAGGAGGAAGATCCTAGTGTTTACTTGAAATAACATATAATAAGAGATGATTGTCAATAAGTTACAATGTTAGGCAAGAACTAACTTAATGCATGTATTTTATATTCATTATTTAATTTAAAATGTTTAAAACCTGCTAGTCAATTGTTTCTCTTTCTCGATCCACTTTTATTACTATTAGTTAAAGATTTTGTCTATTAGTAACAAAATTTTCTAAAGTCTTATTTAAAAAAGAAAAGAAAAGAATCAAAGTTTTTAAAATTGTGTTTAGTTTTAACAAGAATTTGAATTTTATTGAAAATGAAATAGAAGGAAATTCCCTTGGTCTTAAAGGCAAAATATGAACTTATTTATTTAGAAGTTAAATCATTAGCTTGAAAAATTTTAAGGCTAAACAAAATGAAAATCCTTATTATTTGATTTTTTATTTCAATTATAAAATTATCATTTATCCTTTTATAATATTTATTTAATTATAAAATAAATTTGAGTAAATATTATTTCCCTCATGTATTTTCATGATTTATCAAATATTTTCTTGTATTTTAAAAAATATTCCAGACCCCCTAGCATTTTAACAAAATTATCAAAGACCCCCTAAAACTATTATGTGTTGACGTGGCGGTTAACATGGCGCTGACGTGGCGGTTGACCGTACTAATGTGACAATGGTGACTAGGCAGATGTGATGACGTGGTGGCTGACGTGACGGGTGATGTGACAGTTGATGTGGCATTTACTATACGGGGGGTTTTGAAAAAAAAATGAAAATACAGGGATTTAAAAAAAAAGAAAACTATTAGGATAAAATTTTCATAATTAAGAATAATTAAAATAACCATTTTAATGAGATAATTAACTCCAATTAATTAATTTATTAATTAGTTATAACTTAAAAATTATTAATTTAAAAACTCTAAATTAAATTAACTATAGAATGTATATTTATATTCATAATATTTGTATTAAAAATAATCTTGGGATGAAAATTTCATAATATTAATTATATGATAATATGTGATATAGTAGTAAAAATTTTACTATCATTAATATTATTTTTTAATTTTTATTTCATGATTGTAAGACTGTTATACAAGAGGGTTTTATTTGCTAACCATTAATAAATTTGCTCTACTAAAGTTAGTTTAGATAATACACGAGTAAAAATCAAACTTACACTAATATATTTTAAATAAGGCACGTAACTCACGTTTAGATAATTACATTTTCAAAAAAGTCAGTAATTAAGGAATTTCTAAAATAAAAATGAACAATTAAAAAGCTATATAATATTATTTAACTTTTTGATTTTATTTTTCTTTTTAATTATACAAAATTAAAAATAGAAATATATTTATTTTATTTTAAAGAATATAATTTTAATAAAAATATAAATAAGAAAAGATAAATAAAATTTTACTTTTTATATTTAATAATAAATATGCATATATATATATTTATTTAAGAGTAT
>JAOXYD010043530.1:0-13626 GCA_028565735.1 Pinacopodium congolense | reverse complement strand
ATTTCTTCAGAGTTATGTCATAGAAGACTTGGCCATATTAGTGAGAAAGGAATTGATTCTTTAGCCAAGAAGAATCTACTTTCTAATTTAAAAAGTGTGAGATTGCAAAGGTATGTTCACTATTTAGCAGGAAAATAGACTTTGATCCCCTTTTAAAGGATGAGTTATTAGAATTAGTACATTCAGTTCTCTGTGGTCTGATGAAGACAAGGACTTTTAGTAATGGACTTTATTTTGTGCCTTTTTATTGATGACTGTTAAAAAAAAAGTTTAGGTTTATGTCTTTAAGTCAAAAGATCAGATAGTTGGTATCTTTAAGCAGTTTCAGACTTCCATTGAGAAAGAATCTAGAAAAAAGCTGCATTGTATTCGTACTGTCAGTGACAGTAAGTATCATGGACCTTTTGATGAGTATTGTCGATAGTAGAGTATTAGAAACTAAAAGATGCCTTCAAAGATTCCTTAATTAAATGGCCTCATAGAAAGGATGAAAAAGACATTGGTGGTGAGAGTCAGATGTTTGCTTTCAGAAGTAAAGTTGCTGGAATCATTTTGGGGTAAGGCTTTGTATAATGTTGCTTATATTATCAATTTTAGCTCCTATTATTATTTTGTAAGGTAATGTTCCTGATCAGGTATAGTATGGTAATGATGTTTTCTATAATTATATATGTTTGTTCGACTGTAGAGCTTTTGTATATGTGCTAAAAGTTACTAAAAGATGAGAGGTCCAAGTTAGATGTCAAGACAAGGCAATGCATCTTCATTAATCATAGCCATGATGAGTTGGGTTACAGGCTATATGATTCAATTGAAAATGAAATTATGAGAAGCCATGATTTCATTTTTATGAAGGATCAAATCATTGAAGATATTATAAGGCAAAGAAGTGAAAATCTCAACATTCTGATGGTTTAGTTGATTTTAGTCCAGCTCCATAAACATATATGTTTAATTTAATTGAGTTAAACAATTAGGATGATTTACATGATTATCAAGTTAAGGATATTGATAGTGATATTAATGAAGAAGTAGACACTCCTATTTATGAGGTTATTAATGAACTTTCAGTTTCACTTGGGAGGTTTGCTAGAGAAAGAGTTTCATCCACTCATTATTCACCTAATAAGTATGTACTCTTTACTAATAGGGGAGAACCAAGAAACTACAAAGAAACTATAGAGAGCGAGCATAAAGATGAGTGGATTGTTATTATGAAGGATGAGATAAAATCCTTAGATGACAATAATACTTTTAAATTGGTTAGTTTGCCTAAAGATAGAAAAGCTTTGTAACATTAATGGATTTATAGGGTTGAGAATCAAGGGCATTGTTCTCGTTCAAGATATAAATTCAAGTTAGTTGTTAAAGACTTTAGACAGAAAAAGAGAGTTGACTTTGAAGAAAAATTTTCACCTATTATGAAGATACCCTTTATTAAAGTTGTTCTTGGTTTGGTTGCCAGTCTTGATTTAGAAGTGAAACAAATAGATGTGAAAACTATTTTACTCTATGGTAACTTGGAAGAGGAGATTTACGTTGAGTAACTCAGGGGTTTTATGGTGAAGGTTAAGAAGTATTATGTTTATAAGCTGAAAAAGAGCTTGTACGACCTGAAACAAACTCCTAGACAATGGTATAAGAAGTTTGAATTAGTTATAATTCATTAAGAATACAAGAAAATTATTTCTAATCATTGTGTATTCATTTAGAAAATTTTTATAATGATTTTATTATTTTATTACTCTATATTAATGATATGTTAATCGTTAGTTAAAATGCTTCTAGAATTAGTAAGTTGAAGAAGGCAAGTTTCTTATGGTGAAGGACTTAGAACTAGTAAAACAAATTCTTGGCATACAAATTATTTGCATAAAGAGACCCAGAAATTATGGTTATCTCAGGAAAGGTATGTTGAGAAAGTACTTCAACTTGCTTCATATGGATAAAACTAAAGTGGGAAGCATACCTCTTACTACTCATTTTAAGTTTAACACCAAACAATCTCTACCTAGTAAGAAGGAGAAAGAAGAAATGCAACATGCTCCTTATGCATCCACAGTAGGAAATTTGATGCATATAATGTCTTGTACAAAGCCTAATAGTAAGCATATAGTTGGTATTGTTAGTCATTTTTTCTCTAATCTAGGTAAAGAGCATTGAAATGCTAAAAAGTAGATTATGCGATATTTTAAAGGCACTTTCAATTTGAAATTGTGTTTTGGAGTAGGAAGTCCTATTCTTTCTGGGTATACTGATTAAAACATCGTAGTTGATGTGAATTCTAAAAAATCTATTTCTGAATCCTTGATTACCTTTGTACGAGGAGCTGTAGCTTCATAATCTATGTTGCAAAAGTATGTTGCATTGTTTACTACCAAGGTTAAATTTATTGTTGCATCTAAAACTTGTAAAAAGTTGCTTTAGATGAAAAAGTGTCTTCAAAAGCTTGATTTTACTTAAAAGAGGTATGTTTTATTTTTTGATAGTTTGAGTGCTATTTATCTTAGCAAGAACCCTACTTATTTAATGAGTATTTATATTTGTGAGCTCTTAGGTTATTAGAGAACTTGTTTTAGTGTACTTATTAATTTTATAGTAGATTATTTTTTGGATTAGTTCCCGTCATTTTTCATTTTCATATTGAAAAGGTTTTTCACGTTAAAGATTTTAGTATTTTTTTTATTTGATTTATTTTGTGTATTCGTATTTTCTCTTCACAATTTCATTTAAATAAGAAAAGGTTATTCTTATTGGACTATTACTTTAATTGCATGCCTACTCCATTTCCTATCTCAACACTCTGAGACTTAAAAGAATTTGCTCCAAGTAAGGAGGCTAATTAAAAGAGCGATGAGATGATGAAGCTAATTGAGTTTGATGTTCCTATTTGTTTGAGTCTATTTTTCCTTGGTGAAAGTAAATGAGATTAGAAAGGTTAAACCTATTGAGGCAAGGAGCGTCTCGCTATTATAAATATTTTAGCAGCATATTGAATTCTAGGCCGACAGCTTCTTGTACCCTTTACAAAATTGCCTTAAAATTGTGGGGTACACAAGAAACCAAATTGAAAACTATTTTTTTACTGTATAACAATGTTTCACCAATATCTTGTGTTAATGAGTTAACTAAATTAGATAATAACTTAACTAAATTAGATAATTACTGCAACTTAGCAAAACTAAAGTGATTCAAACTTTAAAAAAATCATATTCAAACAAGCATTTAAGTTCTAGTTTTATCTTTCTTTTTTTTAATGATAAATTAGTTTTATCTCTTATATTTAAGGTTTGTATCTTCCTATTAGTATTGATATTTATTTTTGTTTGATCAATACATCAATACAACAATCTCATCTCACAGTTCCTCCCAATCTGAAGGTGACAAACACTTTGACGATAATTAGAGTGATGTATGCGCAAGTCGGGCAAAGAGTGGTGTCCTTACTTCTGACATCCCTTCGATTCTTGACTTTGCAATTTAACGAAAATTTAAACGCCTAACATAGTAGTACTTTCTCTTACGTAATTGTATGCTTTTTAGGACAATACTTCCCCATTCTCGTTACAAGGACAAGTGAAAACAACTTATGTTAGGCCACAACTTTCTCGTGTTTCACGAGTTTTGCGAACCCAACAGCCCAACATGTGTTGTCCTAGTTTTCGTTTGCTCTATCCAAACAGGGGAATCAATTGCACGCATTAGATTATTCGATAAATTGATTTTTTAAATTATTTCCAACTGTGTGTTCAGCATTCTGTTTATTACTTTGATAAAAGCACTATAATTTAGCCTGAATAATTTAGCATATTTGATTTGTCGAGAAATTGACCATAATAAAATCATGAACACAGTAAAATATTTTACAATTTTCTGAATCTTATTAAAAATTTAGTTTGAAACAATAACTATAAAAAATTAACAAAATTAATGCAAACTTGATTAAAATTTCTTGTAAATCTTTTCTTTCTTGATGATACTATCAACTAAATATTAACTTTTTGATAAATTCAACTTTTAAGAGGAAAAAAATAGTGTTAATTTCTCTTATATTCTTTTCCTTTTATAGAGAAAATACTTTTAATTAAAATTAAATATAAATATAAATATAAATATCACTTTAGTTATAACAGAAATTTAATTCTAATAAAATTATAATTAAAATATGACTTTAGTTATAATTAAATTTTAATTATGATAAAATTAAATATAATAAATTTGGTCCTTAAAATTTCTTAAACTTTGCAATTTAATCCAACATAATTTTAAATTAAAATTTCTCTTCATAGTTGAACTTTATATATGATTTATTAAATTTATAATATATTGACAATAATTATAATTTATAATTAGACATATTGTGATCACACAACTTGTTTGAGTGGTGTAATTGGTTATGTCCTCGAACTTGGGTTCAAATAATAATTCTTTGTTTCTAATTTTAACATGAGGGCTTTCAGCAAACAAGGAGCGCAGAAAGAAGTTTTGGCTAACACTACAGTAGACAAGATTAGAGAACACCTATTTAAGCATAACCTTCATGGCAGATTTATAATCAGGGATAAATAGAGGCTACTAACAAAACAAGTTCAAGACAACTAAGGAAGTATTACAAAAGAAAGGAAGATAGCTCTCATAAATTCAAAGTTATAATAGTAAGAAAGAACATGTAATGAGAGGATGAGGAAAACATAAAACTACTCCTAAGGAGGAAACTAGGAAGACAACATAGTGCAGATTGGGATGTAAGTTGAAAAAACCTAAGTGCTTAGTTACATTGGTTAATGGCTGGAAAGTTAGGCAAATATACTTTGACAGTGTAATTGTTACCCTTTTACGGAATTTTGAGAAATTTAATTGATTTTTATTTGTTTTTAAATCATGACCACCAAAATATTAAAGATGTTGAAGTGATTTGATTTTATATATGCATGATTATATTGTATAATTTAATTTTTTCCATCTAATATTTTAATTAAAAATAAAATATGAAATTAGGGAAAATAAGGTTAAACATTAATTAAATTCAGTCTTGTTTATTCTTAGTAATTTGTAAATGATTTATAATTGATAATTTGAAAGCAATATTTTCAAATTTTAATTCACGATAACTAGAAAATGTTCAAATTATTACTAATCAGGAATAGTGAAACATTTTCTATGATTATTTTAGGTTAATGTATCTTTTATTAATTCACTCAACTATGTCCATATATTTCTTATTATATCTAAGTACTATCGATTGAACTACTAGTAGAATTAAAATGAAGGGATTCATAAATACACAAGTAATTTTCCATTCCAGATCCCCATACTCCAATTAGTTTAATGAACTTATCTCTAGTAAATACCTACAAATTTGTTTAAATATCTTCATACTTTAATATATGAGATAACTACTTTTTATAAGAAAGAAATATGATGTGTATTAGTCTTACTATTTCATTAATATCTTATCTTGATGAAATTATAAATAGAAACAATTTAAAAACAACCTAAATGCAATTTGAATCTCATAATTATAATCTCACTAGAAATTTAATTGCATATTACTTATCCTAACGATTTTATCTTTAGTATTAATCATTAATTATAACTAAAAAAATAAAGATAAAGAATAGATTTATTAAATAAATTTAGAATATCATACATAAATTTACAATCAACTAATGAATTACAAGGGTATAAACTAACAAGATTAAGTGAAAGAGGTTTTATGCAGTAGATGTTTAGTATTTCAAAACTCTTTTATAAGAAGTTCAAGTATAACATAACAAGATTAAGTGCAAAGGGCTTTTATATAGTAGATTTTTAGTATTTTAAAACTCTTTTATAAGAAGTTAACTTCAAAACACACTTTATAATTATGTTTTACTTCTTTCCGAGTAAAAGATGAGTTAAAAGAGTTTAAATTTTATTGCTTTACTAAAAAGTTTAGACTTTCCTTCACGCCTTTATTCTTTAAAAAATAAGTTTTATTTCATTATTGAATTTTTTTTGGATAAATAAGATTATATTGAAAAGAAATAAAAGTTCTACACAAACCAAAAAGAAGAAAGACAACTATGTTATAATGACTATAACTAGACATTAAAATTGGAAATAAAAAAAAAGAAACAAGGCAAGACCTATAATGGTGAGACTACAAAGCATGACAAAAGGAAAGCTATAGTTATTATAATCAATTCATCTCATCCCATGTAAGCACTATTTAACATGGAAAACAATTATAAGAAAAAGCCATTTATAAACACTTGAAAATAGCAAGGAAGCTTCAAGACTAACCTTGTTGTGATATGGATTTCTTGTTTATGATAGTGCATAAAACATACATATTTTAAGCATGGTTTAATACTTGTAAAGAGAAGTTTTGAGTGCAATTTCATGTGCTTCTCATGTAATTAAAGTTAAAATTCTTGAATGAGATGTTACTTATATGATTTTTTATATTTTATCACTTTTCATAGGAATTTGGAGAACAATTGGGCATATTTTTGGGATTGCAAATAGTGTGGAGTTAATTTGGCATACAAGAACATCAAGTGAGAGGGCTCTATACCAAATTTTAAGGCCGTATGACAAGCCATGAAGAAAATTCTTGAATGAGATGTTACTTATATGATTTTTTATATTTTATCACTTTTCCTAGGATTTTGAGAACAATTTGGCATATATCTGGGATTGAAAATAGTGTGGAGTTAATTTGGCATACAAGAAAATCAATTGAGGGAGCTCCATACCAAATTTTAAGGCCATATGACAAGCCATGAAGAATTCATCAAGAAAAGAACAAGAGAAGCTCAAATAAGTAGTAGTACAGGTGAATTTTTGGTGAGACATTAGATTCAGGAGTTTAAATTATTGTGGGGCTAATTAAGGTGAAAGGACATCATGTAAGGAAGCTCTATATCAAATTTCATGGTCAAAGGACAAGTAGAGAAAAAGATATGATGAAAAGACTAAAGGAAGATAGACGTTGGAAATTTTAGCAAGAGGCCATGGCCTAGGCCATGCCAATAGCCCAAACCGTGGCCCTTAGACAGAAATTCCCACGAGTTAGGTCACAATTATGGCCTAAGTCATGGGGATTTATAGGAGCCACACCTTTTGACCTAAATTTGTGATTTTTTAGGTTTTAGAAGCCTTAACCAAGTAGAAGGTAGCCACCACTCCAGAGGGGACAAGTCCTATATTAGGTTTGTATGGTACCTAAGAGGGGGATGAATTGGAATTTAAAATGACTTCTCTAAATAAGATGAAAGGAATGTGGAAGCTTATAACTAATTTACCAAAATAAGCCATCAACTAAATAAGATAAATGCATAAAAAGTAAAAACTAAGGGAAGAAGAGATATACCAAATTTATACTAGTTCAGAGCTGTCCACTTGCCCTTACATTTAATTCTCAATACTGCTTGCTAAGATGATTGCACTAAATCAACAAAAAATACAACATTCATTTTCAAGACTTAAGGATAACCTTTCACTTAATTCTTTTGCTAAGATTAAAGAATATCCTCTCAATCCTCACAAGAATAATATAATAAGAATTACGCTTCACTCAATTTTACTTGGTATATAAAAGAGGCTAGAAGGATGAATGAACAATGAACCAATTCTAAATGCCTCACTCAACACTATATATAAAGGGGGAAAAAACACAAAACTTCTGAATAGTTTGAGTAAAAATAAACTTAAGAATACTTCACTTTTAATCAACGTTTTTCTTAAAATATTTCACATGACTTACTATCTATAACACATATAAAACACTTTATTTATACACTGAAATATGCTTATAGCCATTGTCTAACGGTCTTATATCCGCTGTCAAATAGATATAATAACATTACAAAAGATTAAATAAGTTACTGTTGTGTAATCTATTGAATCTTGATTTTACTCTTTATTTTCTTATCATTCGGTTGAACGATAGGCAATGTTCGGTCAATTGATTGTCAAAAAGCTGGTATTTGGTCGACTGTTGTTCACTATTCGATCGGCCGATCTAAGCAGATCAACCATAACGATCAACCAATTTTATACTTATCATAATCACAATAACTATGTAACTTATGCTTTCTTAATTAACTAAAACATTCATCAAGAAGTTTACTCACATGCAATGACATCAATCATATAAAACCTCTTGATTATGTACCTATATGAATTTTCTAAATTATGTATGCATGAATGAACAAGCGTAAACCTCTTAAACTATCAAAATAAAATTAAGAAAAGCTTACACTTAAAATGACATAAGTAAACCTATTTTAAGCTAAATTTCTTCTTCAAGCTTTGAGTCTTCATAAAATTTCATTTTCCACTTCGAGATTCTTTGAGTGATTAAACATGAGCTTTGTCTTTCAACACACTTATGAACACAAGCATTAGTAATAGAGTTTGTTTTATCATTACCAAAATAAGGTGGAACCTTTTTTGGTTCAACAATCTCCTTCTATTTAATAATGACAAAACGAAGTGATATTATAAATACAATATAAACATTACATTAAACAATTGATAAACGCAGAATCAAGGAGTAGCAATTTCATAAACAATCCATCATAGTTTCAATTTTAAAACCAACAAACTCCAAAATTTTAAAACGTTACTTCCCTTTAATTTATGCATTATACACTCCCCCTAAATAAACCATAATTTTACACATTCTATAAAAATCATAATTTTACACATTTTGCAACATAATATCACATATATTACATTCATTATATTTGGTAACATAATATCACATACTTATCTCCTCCTTTTTGGAATAACCAAAAAGGTACTCAAATTGACATCCAAGCATGGTAAAACACCAACCCATATGTCTAAGTAAAAGGCATTAGGTAATTAAACCAATTGGTTGGCAAGGAAATCACAAAGAATATCAAATAAAGAGAAATATAAGCCAAAAACCTTTATACAAAGGAGTCAAGAACATAAATGAATAGTGAGTCATCTATTAAGAAGTACCAACAATACATCAACACAAAATAGAAATAAGAATTTATCTAAGAGGAATCTAATGGAGGCTAAGGAGGAAGTTGGGAGAGAAGCTCATGAAGAACAACAGTTTGCTCATGACGTAAAGCACTCTGTACGTCCACCTTACTTGTCAAGTAATCAACCTTGCAATGAAGTAACACAATTTTGGACTTAAAAGAAATAGGTGAAGGTCCAATAGATGTACCAAGAATAGGTGTAGAGATACCCTCATCATTGTTTGTAGGGAAGGGAACAATATGACTTTAAATAGGCTCAGTATCTGCACGAAGAGTAGAATCACCACCATAAAGAGCAGGATAAACTACATTGTCAACCTGAAGAACATGAGTAGCAGAATGTTGCTGCTGTTAATCATCATAAATTGCAGGATTGGCTAAATGTCGCTGGTGCTAATGACGTCGAGTCATGTGACCATCCACAGGTCGAAAACCCATATACTTTAGGGAGTTTTAATCAAAGGAGTAGCTCTTAAAATCATTTTCCATATGAGGGATATGGAAATATTGGAAGATGTGGAAAATTATAAGAGAATAAGGAATATGCTGGCCTTTTTTCTTAGTTCGGACAAAATGGAACATGTTATATAAAAGGAAATCACCCAAATGGATTCTCTCACCAAGCATAAGGGTGGAAAGGAACCAAAGATCATCATACCCTAAGTCGTTGTATTGAATACTAGAAGAAAGGAAGTTGAATTTAATGAAAAAATGGTGTAACTTAGGGATGATGCCCAAGTTTCTTACATCTCTTGGTTTTTCTATAATACCTTCTTCACTTTCTAACTCGAAAATAGTTTTAACTCTCTTAGCTAAAGTGTGAGGGGCATCACTAAACTTAAACATGCAATCATAATGATAGAAGCTGTGGGGAATGTGGATCTCTAAGATAGTGTTGATTAAGTCTCTAGTAAGGCGGATACACATTTTTTACTTTACACAATAGGATATATTCATCATTTTCCTTAACCTATCTAAGGTTGTAGTAGAAAAGCCTAACAACAATGGAACAAATTTCAAAAGAAAGAGTGAGGAGAGGCTCCTACCCTTGATCAATGAAAAATTGCACAAGCCCATTTTCTTTAATCATATGTATTTAGTTAGGAGCAATGACACAATTTTCTGAAAGCTTTCTAGAGGCATGATCATGAAAGTGGTAACATTTAAGTAGTCATCCGTTTGATGGGCTTGGGATCTCCTACTCCTAGAGGTGCTACCTCGAGTCCTAACCATAGTGAGAGTTTGAACAAGCTGAGAATGCAAGAAAGAGATCTAAGGATAACAACAAAGACATAAAGATGGGCTCTAAGAGTGGATAAAGTGCATGGATTATCACTCTATCTCTAGTTAATAACACAACCTATAACAATGTAAGAACATAGATGATTGAATGCTTAAACATTTCTAAGGACTATCATGTTCCTATATGATATGGAATTTTGAAAAAAATAGAACATGTAGAACTTAGTCAAAATTCAAAAGGAAATAGTAGACCTTGACAAATCTAATCAACCATTTACTAAAACATTAGTTCAAATTTCTAAGGACCTTAATCAAGTTAGAAAAAGTTTTCCTTAAAGACAAGGATTAAGGAAAAAGTAACTTTTATCAAAATAGATCCAATTGAAGGAATAATCAAACTAATTGAATAATTTAAAACTTTATACAATAAAAAGGATAGTTTTAATTGATAAAGGAAATTTAGAAAACTAAAGTTGAAAATTTGGAAAAAAAAATCAGAAATGACACAAAATAATTGAACAAAGACTTTAATTAAACTTAAAATTTCACAAGGTTAATTTCAATTATTTTTTCTACAAATTTTGGTTAAACCATAGATATCATAACCAAAATAGGGGGAAAAATTATGTAAATTTGATTGGACAATTACCTTATATTACTGTTTAATTGAATTTATAATGGTTTAATTTCACTAAAAATTAATTAATTTGGCCAAACAATCAAATAACCCCTAAATATGAAAATTGAAAATGTGGAAAATCAAAGTGGGTATAACAAAAGCAATTGAGTGATCAAAAACCTTAATTAGGCATCTAATTGAGTTCGGATAAAACCTTGAAAGTGAATATGAAATTTAGGCGAAAATGAAATTGAAAGCATATAAATGCAATTGGATGTCCTAGAACCTTAATTATGCTTCTAATTGCATGAAAACATAAGCAAATTAGGCCAATTTCTCAATTTAACACAATTTTTTTTTGTAAAATGTAGAAACTGTAATCCTTAGAAATTGAAAAATCTAAACGAATTTGAGTGAAGAGGTAAAGGGGCTTTACTTATGAGAGTTACTATGACCAGAAAGTTTGTTTTGAGGTGCCTGAGAGCTTCGCCAGAGATGGAGATGACGAAAAGGACATTTTTGGTGCCAAAAAGGTCAAGATGTAGAAAAGAGACACCTTCAGGTGAAAAAGAGGCGTCAAAAGGCCTAGGAAGTTTTAAGGAGTCTAAAAAAAAAAATTTAGGCTAAAAAATCATATAGGATGGAGAAGGGGTGCTTTTGGGTGATAAAAATGACGAAAAGGTAAGACGGAAGAGAGGAGGACACAAATGACAAAGGAGATAACTTTTACTTAAAATGCGATAATTTTAACTGTCGGTTGACCAAACTTTTATATTAGTCGACATATACTTGGTCAACTTAACAGCCACCATCTGTTAACCGAACAAACTAAAAAACACATATGTCATAGTAGGCTAGCCACAAATTTATGAACAAAATAATCAACATAATTTGCAAACATTTATAGTTTTATTTTCAAGATCAATTATTCAAATAATAATTATCACAAATATTTTACACCTTTACAAATACTTAAGTATTAACAGGTACCTTCTATATTTCACCATTTTTTTCTTATTTTGATTTTTCAGTTGGTTCAATAATGGTTATTTATCTCTTTTCCTTCTTAAAGGTATCTATAAAATGTTTAATGGAATTTTGGTGCCCATATTATTTTGAGTCCTTGAGGGTTAGTTCTGTACCTGTCATGACCATTGGAAAATACATTAACATTTCTTAATCAATCATAGAAAAAATATTTAACGTAATCATACCTTTCGCAATATGAGCAAAATAGTGGAGTAAATGTTCTATATACATTTCTAGTCCTATAGCCATGATAGAACCTTTGAAGAAGGTTTTATCTCAGTTGATTAAAGGTTCTTTGATGGTGTGAATGACTTATATTCTTTTGAGAATACATGAATGCATGATGCTTGGTTTGATGTTCACTTGAACATGCATTATATGCAACCTTAAGACATTTATCATCCAAATTCTTTCCTCTTACAAAAACAATCTTACTAGATGATACACTATTGCTATATCCTAAGTCATCTTTATCATTACCAAAATTTTGAACACTTAGCATAGTTTTTAACTTTTCTTTACCCTTTGTAAATTTAACAGTGATTCCTTAAGGGATTTTATTTCTTTCTTTAAGGTGATATTTCATTTACTAATTCATAGTTATCTTTATTTATTAAATCTAGATCATTTCTAAATCCTTCATTTTCCAATTTATATTCATTAATCATTTTCATGGATTCCTTATTTTTGTCATGTAATTTCTTCTTTATATTAGCTAAGTCTTCTATAAATTCTAGAAGTTCCTTATACGTATACTCTACTTCATAGTCACCATTTGGGTGAGAAACACTATGAAGTAAATATTTGTGACTTCTCTCTCTCTTTTTTTTTTTTTTGGATGCACTTGATTCACTCCAAGCCTCTTTTAAAGCTTTCTTCTTAATGTCCTTATTTTCTTTTTTTTCATCTTCTTGGAGTTATAGGCAATGCATATTCATATGACCTTTTTCACCACACTCAAAACAAGTTACATTAGCAAATTTATATTTTGATGGATACTTACCTTCTTTCCTTTGGATTGGATCCTTTTTTTCATATAAGCTTTCTTAAGCCTCTTGTAATGATTGTGATAGATTCTTCTTCACCACTTCTATATGATGATTATTTATTTTTTCTATCTTCCTTTCTTGTAGTTTTGAATGTTATAGTCTTATTTTTAGGTGTGGTGTCTTCTTCTTACGTATCTTTCAACATCATTTTGTGTGTAAGTAGTGATCCAATGAGCTCATTGAGGGATAGGGTGTTAAGATCTTTCACTTATTGGATTGCTGTCACTTTAGGCTCCCATGACTTTGGTAAAGACCTTAGGATTCTCCTAGGAAGCTCAACATTTGAATAGGTCTTACTTAGACCTTTTAAAGCACTAACAATATTATTAAAACGAGCATATGTAGTAGAGATATTTTCATCATGTGTCATTTTAAAAAATTCAAACTGATGAGCGAGCATGCTTATTTTTGTCTCCTTCACTTGATTTTTACTTTCATGTATAATCTCTCATGTGTGCCAAATATCGTATATAGTTTCATATGTAGAAATTCTATTAAATTCTTCTATACTTAGAGCATAAAAAAAAAGTGTGGCCTTACTATTTAAAGAAGCTAATTTCTTTTCTTCAATACTTAGTTCATTATCTTTCTTAAGGACAATTTCGTTACTTATGAGTTTGAAAGGTAAGGTAGTTTTTTTTTTTAAACAACAAGCGATATATCTATACTTTCACTCCTC
>JAOXYD010043509.1:0-13626 GCA_028565735.1 Pinacopodium congolense | reverse complement strand
TTTTGAATTTTTTTCCAATTTGCTGCATATCATTGAATATTTTTCCTCTTGATTTTAATTCTTTTGACAAATTAAGATGTTATGCTCATGATTTTGATAATTGATGATCAATTGATTTTAAATCACTTCATGTTTTAGATGATTAATTCCTTAATCATTATGAAATAACATTTATAAAATGAATATTTCTAAGAAAATTGTTACATATTTTTATCTATTTTCTTCATTATTTTAAAACTAAAGTAAAGTGAAAAAGAAAGAGAAATAAAAACAAAGAAAAATAAAGTATGGTTAAAAGAATTCAAATTAAGCAAGTTTTATTCACTTAGCTGGCTTCAAACTAATTGGTCAAAGTTAAAGAGTGGTGTTAGTAGCCAGTTTATATAAGGTGATTTAATCGAGTAATTGAGGTTGTTCACAACAAAATGCTCATCTTTACGTTAAAGGATTAAATGGCCTCTCAACCAAGCTAAGCTCACATGATTATTTAAAATTTTTATGCTGAATTAATTAAGGATGTGAAAATTGCATAACTTGATGATACTTTTTGCTTAGTTTAGATTTATTTTACATTTGAAATTAAATTATGAATTTAGGATGGAGTGGTTTAATTTATTTTGTGACTTAATTGGATGAATCAATTTTATAACCTCTTTGTTTGTCATATTGATTGAATGATTGAGGAAATCTTTTCATTAACATTGTTTGATGGATTGGAATTATTTTTCCTAAGGTTATATGTTCCTTTAAAGTTAATGATGGATTGATTTGCTTGATGATAAGTAACTATTTAATTGTGGGGGTGTTGTTAAGAGTTCATATTATAAGATTTTTCATGGTATTTTGATGTAAAATAACTCTTATTTTGGTGTTTAGTTGTTTAATTTATGTTTTTAAATGTTTAATTTGCAGGTTAACACCTAATTGAATTGAAAATCAAGAAAAATGTGAAGAATGGAGCAAACTCAGGAGTAAAGCTGTGGTAGTAAGTGACCCCACATTTTACTCCTCAAAACCCATGTTTTACTTTGTTTTGTTACTTAAACGTGGGTACAGTCGAGCTTTACTCCATGCCAAGTGCTTTTTTAGTACCAGTCGAGCTTTCTCTAGCTAGATCTCACACTTGATTGGTTGCAACTTATGCAACTTGACTCCCACTTGCTTATGACATATAAGGGGAGTGTCTGAAGCCAAAAAGAGAGGGAGAGCACCAGAAAAATAGAATTTGGAGAGAAATTTTAGATTACTCTAGTTCTAGTGTTATTTTCTCTTGTTCTTCATCTTTTTGAACTTGTTTTGTATATCTCAGTTTGCAAGGATTGGTGAAGCTCAGACAAGTTATTTAAGCTTGTAAACGTGTTTGTAGCTTGTTTATGGGGTTTTATAACCCTTCTTTTACATTGAAATCCATCTTTTGGTATCATTTGTTCAAGAACATGATGACTATGCTAATAATGATTTATTTCTTACTTCAAATGAGTGGTTGAATTTATTTTTGATTGGAAAATGGCTCTAAATTGATCTAGATATGTGTTAAATGTTATTCCCATGCATAATTAAGGCTCGTTTTTGGCTTAAATAATGAGATTAATTAATCTAACTAAACATTTAGAGTAAAGTTAAGAAAGAACCTAGGATCCGAGAAATCTACCTAATTTGTAAGAAAAATCCTTAAGCCACCTAATTTAAGTCATTGAATAACCAAACTTTGATTTATCTTGAGGGCCATAATCTGAAAATTGGAATTTGTTTATAATGAACTTGTTAAAATTTAAGGCCAATGCTTAAAATTGAAAAATAACCAAACTTTAACTTAAGTAGTTAGAGAAAAAGCTTTATATTAACTATATAATTGCTTTGATTTAGTGAAGTGACTTTAAGACAAGCCCTTTTTAATTCATATTTATTCAATCTAGATCACTAAAAACCAATTTCCTAACCAATTCATTCATTAGGCAACCCTTTTTAACTAAACTAAGTTATTCTACATAACTTAGTCATTCTTAGCTCATTTAGAAAATTCAGTTGATAATTTCATTCTATTAAGATTCTCTATATAATTTTTATCCAATTCAACTTAGTACTTGCAATTTGGTAATTTCCTTGGGATATTAACTTGGATCTTGAATATTTTCCTATATTACTTTTGATTGGTGCACTTGTCATCATTATTGGTTTGAATTTACGAAAGAAAGAAAATTGTTCTATAATTGTTAAAATTGTGAATTAAACATTGATCTGTGAGTATAGACAAGAAAGCAACAACTAACATATATGCCTTCTCATATTGACCTTATATAGGGTTGGATAGTTCAATATGTGATCAGCTACAGTCTAAACACCTAGCACATAGAATTTATGATTGTATATATTTATTTTGATAAAGGATGTTATATTATTTTTGCTTTAGTGATGTTGTTTTTTGTTTTTTAAGATCCTTAATGTATTTTTTTATCATATTTATAGTAGTGGAGCTCTATTATTTTTCTATGCGTCTCTTACTTTTTAAGTTTCTTTTTCATATTTTAAGTTCGCGACAAAAAGTCCACCCACATATTAAATAAAATCACATATATGTTAGTTATCTTTTAGGGGGAGGATTCTTATTCCCACTTTGTCTTTTTGTGTGTGTTTATTTTAATGTTTGAACACTGGTGACAGTGTGCATCTTAATGGAAGGTAAGGGAACTAGGATTCATTTTTCTTACATTTGATATTAATATTAATATAAATGTGATATCAATTTAACTATAATTTCTTAATGCTTAAGAATTTATGGAAATTTATTTTTAAAAATAAATTATTGAAATTATTCATTATGATTTTGTTTATTTTAATGATTCACGATGTTTGTGTGAATATTTTAGATTGATGATGAACAAGTGACTTTGATAACTCCTAAATTATACATAAGTAGCTCCAAAATTATACATACTTTGGGCATGATTTAATGATGATTATACTAAGTTTAAAAGGAAAATTAAAGGGATTCATGTCTATAGTGAGTTAAATTCTTTGAATGAGAATTTTCTTACATATTTTCAAAGTTTAATAATGTTTTATAAGACTCTAAGGAGTAATTAGATGCATGTTTTAAGGTAAAAGTGATATCAGAGTGACATGGGAAGTAAGAATATCATATTTGAAAGACTGAAAGGATAAAAAATTTAGAGAGATATGGCCAGGATCACAATTATGATCAATTCGACCTTGTCTACAATTGTAAGACAAAAAGAATCATGACCGTGATCCTAACCATGATAGCTACAGATTCCCTTATGCAAAAAACTTAGTTTAGGTATTTTTTTTAAAACATTTTCCTACCTCTAGAAACCTATAAGTTGCCCTTAAAAGAGAAAATACAAGTTATAATCCATCTCCAAAGGCTTTAACATAATATTGAAGGACAAGAAAGGATCAAAACAAATCAAGATTGAAGATCAAGATAGGAATTCAGACAAGAATCATCAAATATTTAAGAATTCAAGACATCGCCCATAATCTTTTCTTTTCTTTTCTCTTTATAATTGTTGTTATGATTCTTACAATGCTTTGGAACTAATTTTCACATAGAATTTAGGTTTTTATGATTTTTAAGCGTAGTATTCATTGTTATCTTGACTCGAAATTATATTTCCATAATTGTATGTTAGACTTGTTTAAGGATATTAATGACCTTGATTGTTAAATATTATGCGAACATAAACTTTGATTCCAATGATTTGATTATGTATGTTTGCATTGAGAAATCAAATATCGACTTTAGATCACTCCATACAATGCATCTGGAATGGGGATTAAGAGATAGGCTTATATAAGATGATTGGATTAGCGATGAGTTTAATCAAAATAATAAGTTTCAAAGAATGAAATAATGCATTTACTTGATAGGTCGAGATAGATGGAATTTTCACTTAATTTATCAAATTGAATAGAATTGCACAACTTTAGAGATAGTGTAATTCAACTTAGGGAGCTAACAATCTAATAAAATATAGAAAACATGCTGAATCATGGTTAAATAATTAACATAAAAGCATGTTAAAGGGATTAATTATCTAGATCCTAGCTTTAAAATTTTGGTTAACTCTTGTGAGTTATCTTTGACACTTACTTTTAATCATTTTGTTTATTTTCTTTATCAAATCAACCAATCTCCTTCCTATTTAATAGGATAGATAATTTGGATAGGAAATCACTGATAATTGCAATCCTTGTGGATCTAACATTTGGACTAACAAAAGCTATACTACATAGTGATAGACATCATGAATCAAGTTCTTGGCACCATTGTTCTAGATTGCATCATTAATAAATGCTTTTTATTCTTTGTGAGACTAGCCTTTTTCTCTTCATTTTTCTTTTTACATTTAATTATGCAATTTTTATTTTATTGATCATGTGTGGGGAGCTTTAAAGTGTAGATGATAGGGATGAGTGTTGATATTTTTTTAATGTGAAATTTCCTGAATTTATCCCAATTTTTTGTTTAAATGTACCCAATTTATTCTATTATATGTTAAATGATAGGGTAAATCTTCTTACACATAATTTGGATTAAAAGGGTAAGTTTTGGGATATTTGGAGTAAAATTAGAGCAACGGGCTACTAGTAGGATGTAACATCCCACTCTCATATGACGCATACCTAACATTCTGTGGAATATTTGAGTACAAGCCCCACAAGGGTGGCATGTTAAAGCAATCAATCAACTTGACATGGTAGAGCTTATAGCTTTATATATAAAGCTGCTACAAGAGATGAGTAAGTGACTTTCCTAAATTATACATAACTAACTCCTAAATTAAACATACTTTAGGAATGATTTAATGATGATTATACAGATTTTAAAGGGAAAATCCAAGAGATTCATGTGTATAACGAGTTAAATTATTTGAATGAGATTTTTCTATCATATTTTCAAAGTTTGATCATGTTCTATAAGATTTTAAGGAGTAATTAAATGCATCTTTTAAGGTAAAAGTGATATGGGAGTAACATGGGAAGTAAGAATATCATATTTTGAAGACCGAAAGGATAAAAAATTTAGAGAGATATGGCTAGGATCATGATTATGATAAATTCGGCCTTACCTACAATTTTAAGAAAAAAAGAATCATGACCGTGATCCTTACCATGATAGCTATAGGTTGCCTTATGCAAATAACTTAGTTTAGGTATTGTTTTCTAACATTTTCTTGCCTATAGGCACCTCTAAGTTCTTAAGAGAGAAAATACAAGTTATAATCCATCTCCAAAGGTTTTCACATAATATTGAAGGAGAAGAAAGGGTCAAAACATATTAAGATTGAAAATCAAGATAGGAATTCATAAAAGAATCATCAAAGAGTTAATGATTCAAGACATCCCCATAATCTTTTCTATTTCCTTTCTCTTTATAAATGCTGTTATGATTCTTACAATGCTTTGGAACTAATTTTCTCATAGAATTTAGGATTTTATGATTTCTAAGTGTAGTATTCATTTTTATCATGATCTGAAATTAGATATCCATAATTGTATGTTAGATTTGTTTGTAGATATTGATGACATTGATTGTTGAATATTCTATGAATGTAAACTTTGATTCCAATGATTTGATTATGTACGTTTGGATTCAGAAATGAAATATCTACCTTAGATCTCTCCATACAATGCGTTTTGCATAAGGATTATGAGATAAGCTTACATAAGATGTATGGATTAGTGAAGTGTTTAATCAAAATAATAGGTTTCATATAATGAATTAATTCATTTACTTGATAGGTTGAGATAGAGGGAACTTTAACCTAATTTATCAAATTGAACAGAATTGCAAAACTCTAGAGAGAGTGCAATTTAACTTAGGGAGCTAATAGTCTAATAAAAAACAGAAAACATGTTGAATCATGGTTAAATAATTAATATAAAAGCATGCTTAAGGGATTAATTATCTTGATCCTAGCTTCAGAATTCTAGTTAACTCTTGTGAGTTATCTTTGACACTTGCTTTTAATCATTTTTTTATATTTTCTTTCTTAAATCAACCAATCTCCTTCCCATGTCATATGATAGATAATTTGGATAGGAAATCACTGATAATTTCAATCCTTGTAGGTCTAACATTTGGACTAACAAATGCTATACCACATAGTGATAGACATCACGAATCAAATTCTTAGCACTATTATTTTGGATTGCATCATTATTAAATGTTTTTTTAATTCTTTATGAGACTAGCTTGTTTCTCTTCATTTTCCTTGTTACGTTTAATTATGTATTTTTTTATCGATCTTGTAAGGGTAGCTTTATAGTGTAGATGATCGGGATCAGTTTTGATATGTTTTTGTATGTGAATTCACTGAAAAGTTTCCCTATTTTTTGTTTAAACGTACCCAAATTGGGTTATTATGTGTTAAATGATAGGGTAAATCTTCTAACACATAATTTGGATTTAAATGGTAAGTTTTGGGAGGATTTGGAGTAAAATTGTAGCAACAAGCTACTAGTAAAAGACAGAAACCATAGGTAATAGAATAATAAAACAGTGACATTTAAAACAAAAGAACCCATCATTTAGCTTCTTTTCTAGATACTTATGCAATGGATGGCCTATAGTTTGAAAATGTCACTTTACTCCCTCTCAACTGATTACTATTAGCCACATACAAAATTAGCTCAAATTAATCTATCTTTGAATAAACAATCTAGCAATTAATTCAAGACTAGCTTAGGGGCAAGTATACTAGTCAAATCAAGTAATAAAGTAGAGTATATTTAAGACTCTAGCATATTGATCCTACGAGAAAGTTTATGGGATGTAAATTCTAGGTCAATTGGATTACAATTATCTAGGGAAAACTTAGATTTATGATTTAAGAACATAAATATGTAAAAGCTTATTTAAAAAGCCTAAAAAAATTTCAATCAATTGTAAAAGAGCTACAAATTGCTTTTCCTAAATTTTTTAGTTAAGCTTTGATGCTTGATGATTTAATTGATGGATTAGTTAACCTACGGTCTTCTCAAAATCAAGGCAGCATCATGGTTAAGACATTGACTTATCTCAATTGGTTTTTTCCTCGAGTTTGGTTATGCCTAAAACTTAGGTAATAGGCTTAAAGTTCAAGAAGTGTAGTTCTAAATTATCATAATCTAAGACTAGGGCCCTCATGATCAACCAATCTTTAGTTAGTTCATTGATTTAAACCATGATGTTTATTGAATTTTCTAATAACCTAGGTAGAGATTGTCGAATCCTAGACTATCTGATGACAATATCCTAAGTAATCAGTTTAAGAGAAGCATTAAACATTCAATAAACAAAGATTAAATCACTAATCATGCATTAACCATAAATTAACCCAATTAATCATCCATAAGTAGATTCAGCATGATAACTTAACTGAAATTAAATATTAAGTACAACAATTAATCAAAGAACATAATAAATATAATTTAAGTAACAATACTTTGATTAATTCAAAATAACAATAATAATACACAAAATTAAGAGTTTAGAATGAACTAAATCACATCACCAAATGGTTATCTAACTCTGAACACGTGCATGAAGCTGCTGGAAACTCAAACAACTTGAAAATCTCAAATTACAAAAGATTGAAATGAAAAACAATCTAAAAACTACCTTTATCTAAAAACTAACTAAAACTAAGGTGTTTAACTCTAATTTTAGGTGATTCAGATGTCTAGAGAGGCTCTCTATTTATAGGGGTGGAGTAGGTGCAAGTGGAGGAAGAAGACAAGCTGCAAATATTAAAGAATCTATTAGAAAACGTGTCTGTCATCCTTCATTAGTGGTTTACACCAAACTACAATGGCGTCGTTATAGGATGAGCAGCCCGCCATTAGTATATAATTTCTGACTTCTTCAACGATGGATTATGATCCATCATCGGTGGGCTACTAGACTGTCGTTAATGGTCTATATTTGTGTCTTTCTTAGATCGTTTTGCACATTTCTCCAATTATTCACATTAACCTATAAATTAAACATTTCTAAACATTAATTAAATAATTAAACACTAAAATAGGGGTAAATGGACATCAAATAACAACCAAAAACACTATGGATTTTCCCCCTAACAACTCCTCCACACTTAAATTTTGGCTTGTCCTGAAGCAAACCAATCATTCAACTTTCTCAAATTAGTATATAATTATAGGAAAATTATTCCAAGATCAACAACATAATGATTGAAAATTTTTTATTAATCTTTCAAAAATAGTGACTCATCGAAATTTTATATAATCAATTAATCATATCAATTTGCAATTGTATTTAAATCATTTTATTCTTTTTCAATCTTCAACCGAAATCACAAAAATCAATTCCACATGTAAAGACAAATATAATGAGTTTAATGCATCAACTTTTTAAACACTTTCACTTTCTTTATTTAATAATTTATTTAGTTAACTAATTAATTAAATAAGTGAGCAACTTGGTTGAGATGTAACTCAATCTTTTGACACGAAGGTGAACATTTTGTCGTGAATTCTGCTTTTTCTTTTTCTTTTTCTTTTTTTATTTTTTTTTATTTTCCTTTTTTATATACATATATATAAGATTAGAAATCAACGGAGTGAATTCTACTCACTTATTCAATTAACTAAGTTATTTCTTTATTTATTCTAATGATACAAGTTTTTTAAAAGAATTCACAATATCACTCACTAAATTGCATTTTATATGTTGAATATTATTCTAATCATTAGATATTCGTTATCCAGATTATGAAATGAATTAAAAGCACTCAATGATTAATAGTCACAATTAATCATATAACATTTAAAATTGTCAAAAAGAGTTCAAAATGAAAAAAGTTTTTCAATTGATTCTATTAGGATTGATTATGGTATAGACATGTTTGAAAGTTTTTATGATGATCATGACATTTCTCATATTGTTTTTGCCCCTATGACTCCCTAACAAAAAAGTGTAGTAGAAAGAAAGAATAGGACTTTATGAAAGATGGCTAGCACTATGATTAATGAATATGAGTTATCTAAGTTTTTTTTTTTTTTTGGAAGCTGTTGCTTATGCATGTAATATCATTAATGGGATAAACATTAGACATAAGTTAGATAAAACTACATATAAGCTTTAGAAGGGTAAGAAGCTTAAGATTGGATATTTTAGAGTTTTTGGGTGCAAATATTACAATTTGAATACTATGGATAGTTTAGGTAAGTTTGATTCCAAAACCAATGACGGCATATTTTTTATTATTTCTTAATGATTAAAGCATATAAGGTGTCTAATAAGAGAACTCATGTTGTTAAAGAATGTATGCATATTGAATTTGATGAGACTAATCCTTTTTAAAGTAAGAAAGTTTTCGAAGATGATGATGTAGGTTTCTCCAAGGAATTGAAAGGGCTATCACTTAAAGACGAAAAGGAGGAAGTATAAACTTCATACAATCCTATTATTGAACCAAGAGATGAAAGGAAGGATGATAAGCTACCAAAGGATTGGAAATACAAGAAGGATCATCCATCAAACCAAATCCTAGGAGATTTTTAATAAATGGTAACCATTTGATCCCATTTTAAGAATTTATCTAATCTTGCTTTTATGTCTCAAATTGAACCTAGGAGTGTAAAAGAATCCTTAGGTGATGAAAATTGGATTTTGGCCAAAAATAAAGAATTGAATAATTTGAAAAAAACAATGTTTGGAATTTAGCACCTAGGCTAAAAGAAGATCCAATAATAGGTATGAAATGGGTGTTTAAGAACAGGTTAGATGAACAAGGAAACATAATTAGAAATAAGACTAGGTTAGTTGCTAAAAGGTATAACCAAGCAGAAGGTAGAGATTATGATGAGACATTTACTCCTATAACTATATTAGAAGCTATTAGAGTATTACCTGCATTTTATCATACACGGGCTTTATACTTTTTCAAATGATTGTAAAAAGTGTATTTTTGAATGGTTTCATTCAATAGGTATATGTTGAGAAATCCCAATTTTTAAATTCATGATGCACCTAAGTAATTTTTTAACTTTTTAAGGCTTTATATTGTTTAAAACAAGCACCTAGAATTTGATATGATAGGTTTGAGTATTTTTCTTTTTAAAAATAGTTTTATTAAAGGAAAAATTGACACTACTTTGGTTATTAAGAAATAAAAACATTATTTTTTTATTGTTTAAATTTATATGGATAATATCATATTTGGTGCTACTAACAAGGATTTATCCAAGTTTTTGCGAAGTGTATGACTAGGAAATTTGATAAGAGCATGATAGGTTAACGGAACTTCTTCATTGGGCTTCAAATTAAACAAATGAAGAAAGAATTTTCATTATCCAAGGTAAATAAATAAAGGGGCTACTAAAATGCTTTAGGATGGATCAAGTGAAACCCTTAGGAACACCTATGAGCATGTCCATAAATTTGAACAAGGATGAAGACAGTAAGGTCATAGATGATAAGCAATATCAAGATATGAATAGTAGTTCATTATATTTGGTTGCGAGTAGGCCTTATTTATGTTTAGTGTTTATTTATGTATTAGATTTCAAGCATCTTCTAGAGAGTCTCTTTTGTTAGCTATAAAATCCATCCTTAGGTATTTATGTGAAATAATGAACTTAGGATTTCAGTATCCTAGGAACACATTTTTAGATTTAGTTAAATATTCGAATGCAGATTATACGAATAGTTTTTTAGGCTAAGGGAGTAGTAAAATATTTTAAAATATTTGAATTTTAGTTATAATGCATAAATTATGGGAGAGTTATAATTTTTAACCAATTTAGGAGGAGTTGGTAAGTTGTTAAACTCCTTATTTATGTTAAATTTGAAATTGCAAAAATTGTAATAAATTGAAGGAGAGTTAATCAAATTTGATAATTTTTTTTCTTTTTGTGATTTTGTGAGAAATGTTTAGTTTTTTAAAGGATTTAGTTATGTTACCTCTTGTATCATAAGTATGATTATATTTTTTTATGATGATAATTGAATTTGAAGATTTTGGAAAGATATGTAGTTATTTATAACTTTATTTTTAATAATATCACATAATTTTGTCATCATTAAAAAAGGAGATATTATTAAACGAAGGGAAGTTCCACTTTATTTTCAAGATGACAAAATAATCTTTTGTACTAATATTTGTTATGTTTAGTGTTTGAAAGATAGATATATGGATATAGTGTTAAAGAAATTGATTATGGAGTTTTTAAGACAATATAGAGTTTCTCACTAATATTTGTTGTGTTTAGTGTTTGAAAGATAGATATATGCATGGAGTGTTAAAGAAATTGATTATGGAGTCTTCAAGCCAATATATAGTTCTAAGGGGTTAATTAATCCTTAGGATGAGTTAAAATATTTTAAGAAAGTTTTTTCAGTGTGTATGTATGTTAAAAAATATTTTTGAAATGTTTGGGGTAAGTTTTTATTGATTTGTAATGTGTTTGATGTGTTCCAAATGTTGAAAAACCAATACAAAACTAGACTAGTCGACTAGTTAATAGCACTAGTCACCTAGAGACTAATTAACCAGTGCACATATATGTCGATTAGTCGAGGCTTGATTTGCATCCAGTGGGAAAAAATCATTCGTAAAATGAGTAAATGAAAAACGACATTAGGCATCAACTAGTAGGCCTAAAAAAAAGCTATAAATAGATATTTTGTTAGTGTTATTTTCATCTAATAAGAATCAAAAAAATCCATTAAACTAATTTGAACTTTGTGAGCTTAGTTTTGAGAATTTTTGTGGACTTTAGTTGAGCTTGTGTTGGTTTTGTAATCATATTTTTTCATTCATATGAAAAGTTTATGAGCCTGTTTCAAATGCCCCATGAGTTTAAGTGAAACATTATCTAAATATATTTTTTAAAGATTAAAATTATGAAGGTTATTCTTAAATCTAAAAAAAGGATTGTTAAATCTAACTTGTATTTATGTTTTTTATAGTGAAATTCTTAATAAGTAGTTAAGGATTGGACTACGAGAAAAAGATTATATTCAAACCATTATAAATTAGTTTGTATTTTTCTCTCCCTCACACTTTTACTTTCAAGCCTTAATTTACAAATTATTCTCATAATTGTTAACATTTTTTATTCAATTGTTTAATTATCTTTCATGTATTTAATTAGAGAATTTAGTGAATTAAGGACCATTAACTTAGAAATTTTTAAAGCTCCCAATTCATCCCCCCTCTTAGGTACCAAATAGGATCAATATAAATTGTCACTTACAAGAGGAAATATATTATGAGAAGCCTAAGGTATTTTCAATAAAAGGGTAAGAAGACAAGATCTATTTGCTAAAAAAGGCCTTGTATGTTCTAAAACATGTCCTAAAGGTTTTGTACAGTAGAATTGAAGAGCATCTTTTAAGTCTTGACTTCAAAAATAGTTTGAGTGAGTCAACGTTATATGTTAAATGCTCAAATACTCATTTTTTTATTAATGAACTATATATGAATGATCTCTTAGTAAGAAGAAGCAATGCCAATATTATTAAGTAATTTAAACTGAAGATGATGAATGTTTTTGAAATGACTAACATAAGAGTAATGTCATACATTCTTGGAATAGAGGTAAAACAAAATCAGCAAGCTGTTTTCATACAATAGATAAAAGGTTAAAGAAAATCTAAGGAAATTTCAGACGGAGGAATGCAAGTCAATGAGCACTTTAATAAATCGAAAGGAGAAATTCTATAAGGATGATGTTAAAGGGGTTGGTGGCACTATCTGTAGGAGTATTGTAGGCTATTTAATGTATCTCATAACAACCAGGCCTAATATTCTACAAGCTATGAGTGTGTTGTCAAGATTTCTATATTATGCAAAGGAGTATCATCTCCAGGCAGCAAAACGTATCCAAAGCTATGTTAAAGGAACTGTTAATCATAAAGTATTGTTTAACTATGATCATGTTCTTAATTTTCATGGTTTTTTTAATAATGATTATACAGAATTTATAGATTATACTTGGTTTTGGAGTACTCTCATAAAGCTCTAAAAAGCAGGAGATAGTGATTCGATCAATTGAAAAAGTAGAATTTATAATAACAACATCAAATGTGAATCAAGCTGTATGGCTAAGAAATATACTAGCTAACTCAAACAAGAATCAAGAAGAGGGCACTAAAGTGTTTCTAGACAATCAAGAAAGTACAGTGATCTCCAACAATCCTATGTTCTATAGACAGAAGAAGAACGTTAACATTAAGCTTTATTTTCTTGGTTTAGAAAAGTGGTGAAGCTTATTTGCTTTTATTGCAAGACATGTGATAAATTAACTAATATTTTCTCTAAGAGTCTTTCTAAGGTAGAGTAAGTTTTTTATGAGATAATTTCGGAGTTTACAGCTACTAATGCAAGGAATAATGTTATTGCATACCCCAATCGCGGCAAACATGCTTTTAGGCATTATCTATTTTGTTTCTTTTAATTGTTAATTTTTTGTTACAAGCATCACGAATGTAAAAGTTACAATTCTCTTTTTAGCAAAAGTTAAAGTGAGGTACCTTTCCTTATGCTACAATGTTACGATATCTAGTTCTCTTTGGTTAAATATTATGAGAAGCACAGTGATGCCTCATATGGGCTACTGTTAGACCCTTAAACTTTAGAGCACTTCTCGGTGACC
>JAOXYD010043488.1:0-27297 GCA_028565735.1 Pinacopodium congolense | reverse complement strand
GCCGCGAGGGCCTCGGCGTGGTCGCGCCCCGCCGCGAGCACGAGGTGGCCGCTCATGGCCTCCTTGCCCTGGGTGAGCGACCACAGGTGGAGGTCGTGAACGTCGGTGACGCCGGGGATCTCGGTCAGCGCCGCGCGGATTTCGTCGAGATCCAGATGGGCCGGCGCTCCTTCGAGCAGGATGTGCACCGAGTCGCGCAAGAGCCAGAATGCGGTGAGCACGATGCCGCCGCAGATCAGCACGGTGACGATCGCGTCGGCCTGATACCAGCGCGTTTTCCACACGATCACGCCGGCGAGCAAGGCGCCGACCGAGCCCGCGCCGTCGGAAAGCACGTGCATCAGCGCGCCGCGCATGTTGATGTTCGTCCGGCTCGCCTTCCACAGCATGGCGGCGGACACCAGATTGCAGAGAAAGCCGACGAGGGCGACGACGATCATCGGTCCGGCGGCGATCGCCGTCGGGAAGGTGAACCGCGCCCACGCCTCGCGCATCAAAAACCCCGTGGCGACCATGAGCGCGATGGCGTTGCCGAGCGCGGCGAGCACCTCGACGCGCCGGTAGCCGAAGGTGCGCTTGGGATCGGCGGGCAGGCGGGCCAGCATGGAGGCCGCCAAGGTCAGGCTCAAACCCAGCAGGTCCACCGCCATGTGCGCCGCGTCGGCGATCAGCGCCAGGCTGCCGCTCCACCAGCCGCCCGCGATCTCGACGAAGAAGATGACGCCGGTCAGGGCGATCACGCCGTACAGCCGGCGCTCGCCCCCCTCGTCGTCGTGATGATGCGCGTGGTCGTGGCCCATCAGGCGGGCTTGGCCTTCCGGTTCTGGCGGGCGATCTCGTAGAGCAAGGCCGTGGCCGCGCACGAGGCGTTGAGGCTGCCGACGCCGTGCTCGGTCTGCGGCACGCGCATAAGCTCGTCGCACGAGGCGCGCACGAGCGGCCGCATGCCGTAGCCTTCGGAGCCGATGACCAGGACGCACGGCGTGTTGACCGTGGTGTCCCACGCGTCCTTGCCCGCCGCGTCCGCGCCGTACACCCAGAAGCCGTGCTTCTTGCACAGGTCGAGGGTCTGCGCGATGTTGACCACGCGGTGGACCGGAATTTTAAGCGCGGCGCCGGCGGAGGCCTGGATGACCGCGGGCGTCACGGGCGCGGAGCGGCGCTCCGGGATCACCACGCAGCGCGCGAACAGCTGCAGGGCCGAGCGCGTGATCGCGCCCAGGTTGTGCGGGTCCTGAATCTGGTCGAGCACGACCACGACGAGGCCTTTCTTGCGTTCGTCGTCGAGGCTCTGCACCCACTCGGAAAAAGTGGCCGCGGGATCGTACGAGGCGCGGATGGCGACGCCGCTGTGCTTGCCGCCGTTCACCGCGCGGTCGAGCTCGGGGCGAGACATGTAACGCACGATCACGCCGAGGTCCTTGGCCTGCTTGGTCAAGGTCCCGATATTGGGATGAGTCAGCTCATGCTCGATCCACATCTCGCGGCAGTCGTAGGGCGTCTTCGCCAGCGCGTTCGCCACGGCCTCGAAGCCGCCGAGCCAGCGCGTCTCGGCATTGGCCGGACGGTCCTCCTCATGCTTGAGCTGCTCCCGCTCGCGTTCGAGACGGCGCTTCTTGTCGAAAAACTTGTCGCGGTTCCACTTGCCCTGGTTCGGCGTCACGTGTCCCGGCTTTCCCGGGCCCGGCTTCCCGGGCTTGCCGCCCGGGCGGTCGGGGCGGCGATTGAATTTCTTATTGTTCATTTTTTGACCGCCTTGGCGCCGTCTTTGCCGTCTTTGACCAGGTAACCCATGTCTTCGATCTGTTTGCGGATCCGGTCCGATTCCGCGAAATTCTTGGCGGCCTTGGCGTCGGCGCGGCTCTTGAGCAGCGCCGTGATCTCGGCGGGCACGTCGGCCACGGCGTCGACCCCGAACAGGTCGAGCCCCAGCGCGGCGTCGGCTTCCTGCAGGAAGGCCTTCTTCGCTCCGGCCGGCAGGTCGCTCTTGAGCGCGTCCCAGACCACGGCGAGCGCCATCGGCGCGTTCAGGTCGTCGGCCAGCGCGTCCTTGAACCGCGCGGAGAACTCGGCGCAATTCGGCTTGGCCTCCGCGGCGGCGACGAGGGCCGCGGCCTCCTTCAAGCGCCGGCGTGCGGTCTTGGATCCCTCGAGCGACTCCCAGGTGAAATCGAGCTGCTTGCGGTAATGGGCCGTCAGGCAGTGGTATTTATAGTCGAGCGGCGAAAAACCTTTTTCCTTCAGGTCGGCGAGCTTCACGAAGCCGCCGGCGGACTTGGCCATCTTCGCGTTGTTCATCAGCAGGAACTCGGCGTGCATCCACACCTTGGCGAACGGCCGGCCGGTCGCGCCCTCGGACTGCGCGATCTCGTTGGTGTGATGGACGGGCACGTGATCGATGCCGCCGCAGTGGATGTCGAGCGTCTCGCCCAAAAAGCGCATGGCCATGGCGGAGCACTCGATGTGCCAGCCCGGGAAGCCCTTCCCCCACGGCGACTCCCACTCCATCTGGCGCTTGGCGCCTTCGCCGGAGAATTTCCACAGCGCGAAATCGGTGATGTGCCGCTTCTCGGCGTTGGCCTCGACGCGGGCGCCGGACTTCAGGCCCTCGAGGTGCTCTTTCGTCATCAGCTTGCCGTAGTCGGGCAGCTTGGCGGTGTCGAAGTACAGGCCGTCGGAGGTCTTATAGACGAAGCCTTTGGCCTCGAGCTTCTGGACCAACGCGATCTGCTCCGGGATATAGTCGGTGGCCTTGCACAGCACGTCGGCCGGCAGGAGCTTGAGCTCGGCGAAGTCGGCCAGGAAGGCCTCGGTGTAGAACTTGGCGATGTCCCAGGCGCTCTTGCCCTCGCGCGCCGCGCCGACCTCCATCTTGTCCTCGCCCTCGTCGCCCTGGCTCGTGAGGTGGCCGACGTCGGTGATGTTCATGACGCGGTACGGCGCGTAGCCGAGAAGCTTGAGCGTGCGGACGAGAAGGTCCTCGAAGACGTACGTGCGGTAATTGCCGACGTGCTGATAGTTGTAGACGGTGGGCCCGCAGGTATAGAGGGAGACCTTGGGCGGGGCGCCGGGGACGAGGTCGTCCTTGGCGCGGGTCAGGCTGTTATAGAGACGCAGGGCCACGACCGTATTCTAGGAAATCGCGGGCGGTTGGGCACGCCTCGACGCGAGATGCGCCACGGCGCACGCGATCATCAGCGGCGACAACAGTCCGTAATCCCGCGTCAGTTCGAGACCCAGCACGATGCCCGTCGCGGGGGCGGAAAACGTCGAGGTAAATACCGCGGACATTCCGACGACAGCCCAGGCGCCCGCGACCGGCGTCGACAGCCCGAGGGCCGCAACTCCGCTTCCGACCGCGGATCCCGCGGCCGCGCCCGCGGCAAGAACAGGCATTAACGCGCCGCCCGACCCGCCTGATCCGATCGTCGCGGCCGTGGCCAGAATTTTTATCGGCGCGTAGCGCGCCGCCTGCCAGCCGACGAATCGTCCGGACAACGCATCCGCGATCACGTCCCGGCCCGTACCCGTGGCCCGGGTCGCGACCAAACTGAGCGCACCGACGAATAGGCCTCCGATCCCGGGTTGTATCCAGGCGGCGACGCGAATCCGCCGGAACAAGTCCCGCAGGCCGTTCATCGTCGACGTGATCATCCGGCCCAAGGGCGCCGCGATGAGGCCCATGGCGCCCAGCATCGCCAATTGCCCTACGCCGCTCCATTCATAAGTGACCGGGACGGCCAAGGATTCCCCCGCCAATAGCGATTTCGCGACCGCCGCCCCGACCGCCGCGGATACGACGACGGCCGGGAAGGCCTCGTTGGCAAAGTTTCGAAGAACGATTTCCATCGTGAAGAAAACGCCCGCGAGAGGAGTCCCGATGGCCGCAGAGAGCCCGCCGACCGCGCCGGCGGCGACGAAGACGGGAAGGTCCTTTTCGGGCGCGTCGAAAAACCGCCCCAACCAGGATCCGAGCGAAGCTCCGATTTGAACGACGGGCCCCTCAAGGCCGGTCGATCCTCCTGAACCGATGGTCGCCGCGGACGCGATGCTTTTAAAAAATGCGGTCCGTCCCGATATCCAGGCTTTTCGATGATGGATCGCATCGATGACCTGCTCGACGCCGTTGCCCCCGGCCTCGGGACACCAGCGCAAGGCCAGCCACCCGGCGGCGAGGCCGCCTACGCCGGGCATCAGCACCCGAGCGATCGCGGCGGGGATCGATGATAATCCGGCGCCGAGCACCGCGTTACGCATCGCGTCGCCGGCGACGAGCAACTCATGAAATCCGTAGACCGCGAGACCGGTGACCGCGCCGACGACGATACCGGTCAGGACGAGGCGCTGGTTGAGCGGGAGCTTCTCCGCGGCCCGGTGAAGACTTGCCGGGAATGAAACTTTCATTCCTTGTTCGCGAGCCTTATCGCTTCGCGAACCCCGGGATCGACGGACTCCTGCGCGGGCGCGATCACCCAGACCTCATGATGCAAGCCCGTCACCGCCGGGCCGATCCGGACGAGCGCTCCGGCATCGAGATCGCGCTTGGCGGCCGTCCGGTGCAAAGCCGCCACGCCGCGGCCCTGACGGGCCAGCGTCTGCAGAATATCCGCGTCCTCGCTTTCGGCCACGGTCACCGGCACGACGCCCCGGTCGCGGAGAAACTTCTCGACTTCGAGACGGGGCGCATAATCCGTGGTGCGAAACAGCATCGGCACCTCCTGCCCCTTCCGAGGGAAGCCCTCGAGCGAGCGAGCCAGCGCCGGAGCCGCCACGAAATTCAATGGCAACGTGTCGACGCGCCGGGCGCGGAATCCGGAACCGAGCTCCGAGGAAAAATCCGCGCCGAGCACGGCGATGTCGAGACGCCGGCGCGCGAGACGCTCGCGGATGTCGTCCCGCGGGCCGACGTAGACGGTGACCGTCGAATTCTTCACCCCCGCCAGGCGGTCGATGAACTCCATAGCCGCCTCGCGGCCGAGGGCGGACGACACGCCGAGGCGTATCACGGTGGGAGGAGAGCCGGGGCCGCCGCGCACCGCGGCCGCCAGCGCCGCTCCGTGAGCGAAGATTTTCTCGCAATGCTCGAATACGGTCTTGCCACCGGCGGTCAACTCGAGGCCCGTGCGCGTGCGGTTGAACAGCACCCGCCCGAGAGACTTTTCCAGGGTCTTGAGCTGAAGGCTCAACGCCGATTGCGAGAGGCGTAATTCGCGCGCCGCGGCGGTGACCCGGCCCGCCTTCGCGCAGGTCCAGAAATAATAGAGGTGGTGGTAATTAAGGTTGAGGGTCATATTGATATTCTAAATTATTTAACGTCGCTGCATCTATTTCGCACTAGCTTCGCAATTCTTTCGCTGGCTAAACCCCCCCAATCCGATAAACTATGATTACTCCATGACTAGGGACGGCGCCCGCCTCGCGCTCCAGCGATTCCTGCTGACGACGCTTTTTCTCGTCAGCTGTTTCCCGTCCCGTGGACTGTATTTTCTGCTTCATTCCCCGCAGCCCGACCAGTATTACCACACGTCTCAGCCGGTCTTCGATGCGCCGACGAATCCGAAGCCGAAGTGGAAACCCGCGAAGCAGCCGTTGCCGATGAGGCTCACCCGGATACCGCGAACCGTCAAACAATCCCCGACCGTTCCCTCCGAAGCCTCCGTCCTCATCGCCGTGCTGACTCCCGATCTAACGGTCGAGCGCTTTCCGCGCCCCGAGTCCGAACCGTGCAGCCCGCAAACGCTGTCTTCCGCCCGTCCTCCCGGTCGGGCTCCCCCCGCCGCCCTCTAGCGGCATAAGACGTTCCCCCTGCCGCTCCCGCCCGTCCTATCGTCCTCGGTCACGTCCTATTTCCATTTGACCGGGTGAAGTCCGTCCCACAGCCTCACAGGAGACCTATGAAACGCCTGCTCGCCGTTCTATTTCTATTGGCCTCGGCACTCCCGGCCGCCTCGGTCATGTTGCCGTTGCGCATTCCATTTCAAAGCAAGTTGATCGACCCGGCGACGAATAACCCGAAAAACGGAACATTCAGCATGCAGTTCAAGCTGTATAACGCCCCGACCGGGGGCACGGCGCTGTTCACCGAGACGCAAAGCGTGCTGGTGACCAACGGCGTGTTCGCCGTCCAGATCGGCACGGTCGCGCTGCTCAGCCCCGACCTTTTTTCCGGAGCGTCGGCCTATCTCGGCGTCACCGTCGGAGCCGACAGCGAGATGACGCCGCGCCAGCCGTTGTCCATGAGCCCGTACGCGTTCACGGCGGCGCAACTCGTCGGAGATCAAAGCATCCGGGTGAACGCCGGGACGACCTACTCGACCTTCACGTCGGCCGGAAATCTGACCTTGCAGTACGGGATCGTCGCGGGAACCGCCACCTTCGCCACCGTCAATTCGACCGGCGTCGGAACTTTCGGCATCACGACGAGCTCCGGAATCAGCGTGGGCGGAGGCACGCTGAAGGTCGCGGCCGCCGGCAAAGGCATCGACGCCACCGGAACGGGAATCACGGCAAGCACGGGCATGTTCCTCAGCTATTTTGAGGCGACGGCCGCGGCGGCTCCGGCCGTTTCCGCCGCCGGAACCCTGCGCCTCTATTACGATACGACCCGAACGCAATGGTTGGCCTCGGCAAGCGGGCGCGCGTTCAGCCCGGTCGGCACCATGAGCACGACGCTCTGGAACACCAACTCCGTCGCCGGCGTCGCGAACCAAGGCCTGAACCTCCCGGCCGCGCTCACCGAATTCAACTCCGGCATCCTCGGCACGCGGATGCAAATCGATTGCGACGATCTCCCCGCGCAATTGGCGTTGCGATATAACCTACGAAACCTCACGGCCACGGCGTTGACGATCGTGATCTCAGTCCGCGACGTGACAAACACGGCGAACGTTCTGGCCACCGTCTCCCAAGCCGTCACGGCCACCGCGAACGTGACCTACCTTGGTCAGGGAGCCTTCGCCGCCAAGCCGGGCTGGTGCACCGGAACTCAGACCGTCGCCCTCTACACGTCCGGCGGAAACGGCGCGGCGGACTATATCCTCCCCTACGTGATTCTGGTCGGAGAGCCCTAAGGCCGAAGCCGAATGAAGCGATCGCGAATTCGCCTTCTCATCCTCGCGCTTATGACGTGCGCGTCGCTTACGCGCGCGGGCGAGCCTATGACGAGCGAAACCAACAACGCTCCGCGCTCGGTGGTGGGCGGGGCCGGAGGGCTTAGCGGCGCGGCCTCCGCCAATAATCGTCTCGACGCGGCGATCGGCGAGGAACTCGGGGGGTCCACGTCCGCGACATCCGCCAACCGCCTGGCGCCCGGCTTCGCCCAATTATTCGCGTTCCCCGGCACGGTGACCGATCTCACCGCGCTCGCCGACGTCTCCGTCTCGAGCGTGGCGCTGCAATGGAGCGCGCCGGGTCTCGACGGCGCACTGGGAACTCTCGCGGCCGGCTCGAGCTACTACATCCGCGTCGCCAGCTACACCGTGCCCGACACCTTTTCACGTTTCGATTTCGCGAACGTGGTCTTCTCGACGGCAGGAACCCTTCCCGGAGCCGTCGTCAGCACGAGCGCCTCGGGCCTCCAACCGAATACGACTTATTGGACAAGGCTATGGACGAAGGATCCCGGAGCGGGGTTGTCGTACGCGTCCGAGATATCCACCTTCGTCACTCTCGCCCTGCCCGCCTCGCTTCAAAGCGAGTCCTTCGTGAACGTTTATTTCAGTTCCGTCGCCGCCCAATGGGCCGCACGGCCCTCGCTCGCCCAGGACGTGTCGTCCATGACGGCCGAGGGGTACGTCGTCGAGGCCTCCTCGACGAACTTCGGCGCGCTCCAATCGGGCGGGGTGACGTCGTCCTCCGCGACGCCTAACGTTCGGCTGTCGACCCTAACGGTCTCGAACCCCGATCTGATCGTCGATAAAACGTATTACTTCCGGGTCGGGACGTTGAACTGGGCGGGGATCGCCAACTATACCGTGCTCGGCACGACGGACACGAAGTTCCAGGTCAACGCACCGGCGCCCGCGGACCCGGCTTACACGGATCTCAGCACCGGCTCAATGACAACGAACTGGGATCGCAACGGAAACCCCGGAAACACGAGATATCACGCCGAAGTCTCCAAAACCTTCGATTTCAGCGGAATCGTTACGACCACCGACACCTACAACCTCTTTTATTCCACCGGCGGCTTGGACGTCAACACGACCTATTATTTCCGCGTGTACGCGACGACGCGCTCGGTCTCAAGCGCTTTCGCCTCGCTCGGATCGACGATGACATGGGCCTTCGCGCCGTCTGCCGCGCCAGTGCCTCTCGCTCAGGTGAATGAAAGCTCCTTGACGTTGCGCTGGCTCCATAACGGAAACCCCGCCGGAGTCTCGACCTATAGCGTCGTCGCCACGACGAGCCCGGCCTATCCGAACGCCGACGGCGGCACGGTCCTGCTGATCAGCACGAAGCCCGCCGGCTCCGGCCCGGCCGCGACATTGAGCGGTCTTGCGCCGAATACCACGTATTTCCTTTTCGGCGCCGGCGTCAATGCCGTGGGCGCGCAAGGCGGGTTCGCTCTGCTCGGCAGCACGGCGACCCGGCCGGCGCCGGCGGCCGCCGCGGGGTTCGAGGAGGTCGCCTATTCCTCCGCCGTGGCCTCCTGGTCGACCAACGGCAATCCGCTCGGCGTGACGACCTTCACCGCAGTGTTGAGCACGGTCGCCGCCTACCCGCCCGGCGGGGCCTGGGACGTCTCGCTCAGCACGGTCCCGGACGCGACGATCGTGATGTTGCCGATGACCGGCTTGCGACTCAACGCCACTTATCAGCTGTACGTAACGGCGATCGGCCACGCGCACACCGCGTTCGTCGCCGGAGCCTCCTCCGCGACGCTGGCCGCCCAACCCGATCACTCCCCAGACGCTGCCGATTACGAACCCGTAACGACGAACTCCTTCACGCTCAATTGGTCGTCGGGATCGGCGGCGCTAGGCTACGATGCCGCGCCCGGAACGACTTACTACGCCGACATCTCCGCGAATCCCTCCTTTAGCCCCGTGCTCGCCTCCTCTCATACTTTCAATCTGTCGACCCCCTTCAGCGGGCTCTCGATCAACACGACCTACTACGCCCGCGTCGCCGCCTATAGCCACCATCACGGAACTGCG
Source organism: Pinacopodium congolense (assembly GCA_028565735.1). Classification (NCBI taxonomy): domain Eukaryota; kingdom Viridiplantae; phylum Streptophyta; class Magnoliopsida; order Malpighiales; family Erythroxylaceae; genus Pinacopodium; species Pinacopodium congolense. Next base: position 18,139 of record JAOXYD010043488.1, on the reverse strand, counting down.
CTCTACACGGACTTCGGCTCGACCTCGACCTTGACGACGACCCCCGCCGCGGCGGGCACGACGTTCCGAGATGTCGCATTCACCTCGATGACCGTGTCATGGCTGGCCAACGGCAATCCGGTCAACATCACGAGCTACACCGTCGTGCTAAGCCCGCAGACGCCTTACCCCAACTCCGATCCGGGCAACGTCGTGCTCACCACCGCGCCGGCAGGCGCCTCACCCGCGGCGACGTTCACCGGCCTCGACTCTTCAACGACCTATTACCTCTTCGTCGCCGCCGTCAACCACCGCGGCGTGGAAAGCGCATATACGGGGCTCGCCTCGACGATGACGCTCTTTTCGCCGAAAACATGGACCGGCGCGACCAACAGCCTCTGGAACACGGCGACGAACTGGAGCCCGAACGGAATTCCGACGAAGACCGACGCCGTGACCATCGCCATCGCGGCGAACGTTTCGGCGATCGGAGCGCAGATCAGCTTCTCGAGCCTGACGCTGGGTAGCCCGGCGAACCCGGCTGTCGCTCTGACCATTTCCACCACGATCGCCAACGGCGGCAGCGTCCTGATCTACAATAACGCCGGCTTGACCCAGGCGACGACCCGCCAACTCGTCGTCAGCGGTGACTTCACCATGGTGTCGGGCTCGTCCCTGTCGCACACATCGGAATCGGCCGTGAGCATCAGCTCGGTCAACCTCCGCGTGACCGGAACGTTCGATCTCCAGGCGGGCGCCACGATCAGCGTGGTCGGACGCGGCTACCGGGGCGGGCCGGTCGACACGGTCGGCTTCGGACCCGGCGGCGGCGGATTCAATGCGGCCAACGGCAAGGGCGGCGGCGGCGGCGGCTACGGAGGCGCGGGCGGCGCCGGGGCCATCGCGACCGCGGGAGCGGGCGGACCGACTTACGGTTCGTTGACCGCGCCCATTGAGATGGGCTCGGGCGGCGGCGGCTCCGGCAACACCGGCGTCGGCGGCTCCGGCGGAGGTGTCGTGATCATCGACGCGGCGACGATGATTCTCAACGGCGTAATTCTGTCCTCCGGTAACGTGGGCCAAAGCGTCACGACCGCCAATCCGGCCGCGGGCGGCGGCGGTTCGGGCGGCGGCGTCTTCCTGACTGCGGGTGTTTTCTCCGGATCCGGCACGATCGACGTGCAAGGAGGTGCCGGCGGCAGCGACACCAACGGCGGCGGCAATGGCGGCGGCGGCGGGGGCGGGCGAGCATCGGTGGTCATCAGCGGGTCCGGCGTCACATGCGGGATTACGTTCGTGACGACAGGCGGCGCGGCAGGTGGCGCGGGAGCCGGGGCGGGCGCCTCCGGGACGACCAACGCGACCGATTCACTCGTCGCGGCACAGAGCTTTTCCGGATCGGCGCAGAGCGCCTCGAGCATCCTCTGGAGCTGGAGCCTGACCAACGGCGCGACGGATTACCAGATCTTCTCCTCAACGGGCGGTCCGATGTCTCCGCCCCTCGGAGCCGCCGCCAGCTACGCGACGACCGGGCTCGCCGTCAACACGACCGCGTCATTTTACGTCCAGGCCCGCGCCTGCGGCGCGAATACGGCCGATTCGACCGCGGGCGCCGTGTCCACGCTCGCCCAGTCCCCCACGGCGGCGGTCCTCTCTTTCGTGGAAACGAACCTCAGCTCCATGAGCGTTGCCTGGAGCGCGAACGGAAACCCCGTCGATGTGACGAGCTATACCGTCGTGCTGACGACGCAGGCCGCCTTTCCCAACACCGCCGAAGGCAACGTGAGCCTGAGCACCTTTCCGGCAGGCTCCTCGCTGGAGGCGTCCCTCGGCGCACTCGATCCGAACACGACTTATTTCCTTTTCGTCGCGGCCCAAAACCACGCCGGAATCTTCACCGCGTACGCGAACCTTTCCACCGCCGCCGCGACCTTGGCGCTCCCGCCTTCTCCGGGGGCCTCCCAGTTCCTAGCCATTCAATCCGGCACGGTCACCGTCGCCTGGGCCGCCCTGCCGCTCGCTCCCCCGCAGGCATCGTCGATGTCGAGCGAGGGCTACGTGCTCCAGGCTTCTTCGAATAACTTCGGCGCGCTCGCCCCCACGGGAGCGCCCATTTTCTCCTCCACGACCTATAACGTCTTAAACAGCACCCTGAGCGTAGGCGCGCCCGGCGCGGAACTCGATCTCGCCAACACGTATTACTTCCGGGTCGGCAGCCTCAACCATCAGGGCCGGCCCAACTACACGAATCTGTCGCGCCTGAACTTCCAGATCCGGCAGTCGACGGACTCCCTGAACCTCGGACAGATGGGCCTCGTGAACGGCGTGATCGTCCTCTCGACCGTGTCGACGAGCTCGATGGTCGTCACCAATGTCGGCAACTGGCCCGCGACGATCGCGCTCGCGGCGTCGACTGCGACCTTGCCGTCCAGCCCATGGTCGCTATCGACGGCTCCGGGCGACGACGTTGCCGCGCTGATGGGCGTCTGGACGGCGGGCGAACCCGGCCCCCCGCCCGCGGCGTTTACGACCTATATCACGACGACGCCGACGCCGTCTCAAGCCTCCGGGAACTATTCGAGCCCTTCACAGAACGGCTATCAACTTGCGCCCGGAGGGAGCGTGACGTTATGGTTCCGATTTTTTATGCCGACAAGTACCAGCAGTCTCGCCGAACGTCTTAAGGTCACTCCAACCGCCGTCTACCCATAAACCATGCGCGTCACCATCAGACTGGTCGTCTCGATCATACTCGCCGCGACGCTCGTTTCCGCCGGCTGGACTTGGTTCCAGGCCCGGAGCGAGCGGGCGAATCTTCTCGATGAGCTCGATCATCGCGGCGCGTTGCTCGCCGAAAGCCTCCGCGAAGCGGCCGAACCGCTCGCCAAGCGGGCCGACGCCAAGGCGCTCGGGCGCATCGCCGACAAATTCGGCGGTCGCCAGCGCCTTCTGGGGGTTTCCCTTCACGCGCCGGACGGCAGGACCCTCGTCGCGACGGCGGGCTTGCCCGCTGCCGCTCCGCCGCCCCCGTCGGGGGAAGAGATCGACTGCGGCCTCGTCCCCGGCGGAGGACTTCATCGCTGCACGGCGCCCCTGCAGAATTCCCCGGGTTTCCTCGCCGTCTATCACGACGCCGGGCACATCGAGTCGCGGGTACGCGACGTTTGGCGGCGGGGTTTCTTTCGCCTACTGACCCAAGTCTTGCTGATCACCGCGATCACGCTCTGGATCGTCCGATTCGACATCCTCGCGCCGATCGAGCGGACCGCGGAATGGATGCGACTACAACGCGCCGGCGAGGCACGGGGAGCGGCGCCGCCCGTAGGCGGATTGCTGGGTCCGCTGACGTCCGAGGCGGCGGGTCTCGCTAAAAGTCTGGAGAGCGCCCGTTCCGCGGCCGAGGCGGAGGCGCGCCTACGCCATGCGGGCCAGTCGATATGGACTCCGGACCGGCTCAAGGAGCATGCCAAGGAGCGGTTGCGCGGGCGACCGATGGTGGTGGTCGCCAATCGCGAACCTTATATTCACGTTCGGCGAAACGGACGCATCGATGTCGTGCGGCCCGCAAGCGGGCTTGTTTCCGGCGTCGAGCCGATCCTCAAGGCCTGCGGAGGAACCTGGGTCGCCCACGGCGCCGGCGATGCCGACCGGGCGTCCGTGGACTCGTCGAACAGGGTGCGAGTGCCGCCCGAGGAGCCGCGCTACTCGCTTCGTCGCGTCTGGATTTCCAAGGAACAGGAAGAAGGCTATTACTACGGCTTCGCCAACGAAGGGCTGTGGCCTCTTTGCCATATCGCCCATGCCCGCCCTCAATTCCGACCCGACGACTGGAATCACTATCACGCGGTCAACCGACTCTTCGCGGATGCGGTCTTATCGGAGATCGAGGGAGTCGACGAACCGTGCGTGTTAATCCAGGATTATCACTTCGCGCTATTGCCCCGAATGATCAAAGAGGCCCGCCCCGACGCGCGGGTGTCCTTGTTTTGGCACATCCCCTGGCCGAACCCCGAGGCTTTCGGCATCTGCCCCTGGCAACGCGAAATACTCGACGGGATGCTGGGCGCCGATGTGCTCGGCTTTCATATCCAATACCACTGCAACAACTTCCTGGAAACCGTGGACCGCGCGCTCGAGTGCCGAATCGATTGGGAGCGCTTCGCCGTCCGGCGCGGCGAGCACTCGACCTTGATCAAGCCCTACCCGATCAGTGTGGCCATGGAGGAGGCGGCGGGGCCGCTCCCGTCGAAAGAACTGCTCCTGCAATCGGTCGGCGCTAAGGGATCGATCCTGGCTCTCGGCGTGGACCGGCTGGACTACACGAAGGGAATAGTCGAGCGCTTCCTGGCGGTCGAACGTTTCCTCGAACAGAATCCGGCTTACGCAGGCCGCTTCGTCTTCGTCGAATTGGGAGCCCCCAGCCGCACGACGATTCCGCGTTACCGCGACCTCGTCGAGGAGGTCAAGAGAGAAGCGGCTCGCATCAATGCTCGGTTCGAAACGAACGACAATAAAGGGTGGAAGCCGATCGTCCTGGCGGTCGCTCATCACGAAAGAACCGAGGTCTCGCAATGGTACCGCATCGCCGACATCTGTGCCGTCACTTCCCTGCACGACGGGATGAATCTCGTCGCGAAGGAGTACGTCGCCTCCGACCGGGAGACGCCAGGTACCCTGATCCTAAGCCGCTTTACCGGCGCCTCGCGCGAACTGCGGGACGCGCTGATCATCAACCCCTACGACGTGGAGCGCGTCGCTGACGCACTGCGCGAGGCCGTGGAAATGGAGCCCGAGGAAAGAAGGCGCCGATGGGAGTCGATGCGGGAGTCAGTGCGCGAAAACAACATCTACCGTTGGGGCGCGCGCCTCGTCGACGACCTCGGTCGAGTCCGGCTCGCCGACGCGGAAAAGCTCGCCTGACGGCGGGCATGAGAGAGCTCGACCAGGAGGCGATCCACATCCCGCGGCCCACCGACGCGCCAGCGCGCGGCCGTCTCACCCGAACCGACGCGTACGGTCCAAGCCCGGCGTCCGAGGCGGCGGAATCCCTCTTCATCCGTTTCGTCGTCGCCGATAAACAGGACCCTCGCGCCGGAGCCGAGGCGCTTACTGGCCAGCAGGATCGCGTCGCCCTTGCCACGCGGGATATCCGGCCGGAGTTCCCACACGCACTTACCCGAGGCGATCCGCCACCCGGGATGAAGAAGCCCCACCAGCGCCCCGCCGAGCGCATCGGGATTACCGCGCACCGCCGCGGACTTCCTCCAATGAACCGACACCGAGGTCTTTTTCTCCTCGACCTCGACGCCCGGCATGTCGAGGACCAACCGCGATGCGGCGGCGGCCAACGTCCGGCTCTCACGGTGAAGGCGGCCAGACGCGGGATGGGACCAGGGGCGCCCGAAGCCCACAAGGGTCATCCCGTGCTCGCCTGACAGCGCCGCGCCGCGGATCCGGCAGCGTCGACGCAGATCTGAAATCGCGCGCCCGCTGACGATGACGATTCGCACGCCTTCCATGCTGCCCAGTCTCTGAAGCATCAACCGGCGGCCGCGGGGCAGGCGCGCGGCCGAGCGCGCGCGGCGCAGAGGCACCAACGTACCGTCGAAATCGAGCGCGACAAGCCACTTGTCGCCGTGAGCCGCGGACCTTTCGACCAACTGACGCAGACCGCGAGGCAAGCTCATCGCGGCTCCTCGAGCGCAAACCAGCAGAAACCGCGTGGACCGAGAGTCAATGACCACCTCTCCGCGGCGACGGCGGGAAATGGGACTCCGCCGAACATTTCCACCGGAACCAGCCCCTTCCAACGCGACAGCTCCAAGGACAGCGGGCGGGTATAGCGCGACAGGTTGAACACGCATAAAGCCCGCTCGCCAGGGTACTCCCGGACGAAAGCCAACGCATGATCCGTCCCGGCGTCGACGAATACCGTGCTTCCGCGTCCGAAGCAGCGGCGGCGAGCCCTCAGAGAGATCAGGCGTTTAGTCCAATTGAGCAAAGAGCTCTCGTTGCGCGTCTGGGTCTCGACGTTCACGGTACGCCAATGATACTCCGGCGCATCGACCAGCGGGAGAACGAGCCGGCTTGAGTCGGCCCCGGAAAAACCGGCGTTCACGGCCGAGTTCCACTGCATGGGCGTTCGCACCCCGGTCCGGTCTCCGAGTTGAAGATTGTCGCCCATACCGATTTCGTCGCCGTAATACAGAACCGGGGTTCCGGGCAGAGAGAAGAGGAGGGCGTGCATCAACTCCATGCGGCGCCGATCGTTGTTGAGCAACGGCGCCAATCGTCGGCGTATGCCGAGATTGTGCCTCGCCTGGGGGTCCTTCGCGTACTCCCGCCACAAGTAGTCGCGGTCCTCGTCGGTGACCATTTCCAAGGTCAGCTCATCGTGGTTGCGGAGGAACAGCGCCCACTGGCAAGAGTCGGGGATGTCGGGAGTCCGAGCCAGAATTTCGGTGATCGGCCGCCGCTCCTCGCGGCGCATCGCCATGAACAAGCGCGGCATCAGAGGGAAATGAAAGGCCATGTGGCACTCGTCCCCCGCACCGAAATATCGGGCCGCGTCTTCAGGCCACTGATTAGCTTCGGCCAGCAACATGCGGCCCGGCCAGCGTGCGTCCACATGCGCGCGAAGCGTCTTCAGAAATGCATGGGTCTCCGGCAGATTCTCGCACGAAGTTCCCTCACGCTCGAACAGATAGGGGATCGCGTCGAGGCGTAGACCGTCCACACCGAGCGCCAGCCAGAAATCCACAACCGACAGCATTGCCTCCCGAACCGGAGCGTGGTCGAAATTCAGATCGGGCTGATGCGAGTAGAAGCGGTGCCAATACCAGGCCTTCGCCTCCGCGTCCCAGGCCCAGTTCGACTTCTCGAAATCCTTAAAAATGATACGCGTTCCGGCATAGCGCTTGGGGTCATCGCTCCAGACGTACCAGCTCCGATCGGAATGCCCTGCCGGAGCCTTGCGCGCTCGTTGGAACCAGGGATGACGGTCCGAGGTATGATTAAGCACGAGTTCGGTGATGACGCGCAGCCCGCGCGCGTGCGCCGCTTCGACCAGCGCGCGAAATTCGTCGATCGTGCCGACCTGGGGATCGATGCTGAGGTAATCTTCGATGTCATATCCGTCGTCCCTCATTGGTGACGGGCAAATCGGCAACAGCCACAGCGCGGTAATGCCTAAATCCTTGAGGTAATCCAGCTTACTCGTCAGCCCGGCCAGATCGCCCATGCCGTCGCTGTTCGAATCGAAAAACGAGCGCACGCGCAGCTCGTAAATGACCGCGTCCTTGTACCAACATGGATCAGCGCTGGTCTGGCTCATGCGGGGCTCAACCGAGCGGAACCACGCCGAATTCGAACCGGTTCATCAAGAGGTCCACGGCGGCTTGAATCGCCGGGCGCGAATTCCGGTTGCGGCCGGCGACGAACCACACTCGTTCGCGCACGCCGACGGCTCCCGAATGAAGGCGCACGAGGCGTCCCGTGCGCAATTCCTCCCGGACGCTCATCTCGTCCGTGACCGCCGCTCCTTCACCCTGCACGGCCATGATGCGAATAAGATCGGGGTTTTCGACCTCTGCTCGCACGTCCGGGACGATGCCGTGATTGTGCAGGAAGTAATCAAGCTCCTTTCGCACGGGATTTTCCCGGGCCCGCAACAACAACGGGACCCGGCAGAGGCCGCGCGGGAAGGAACGCATCTTATCCTTCCACCGGGGCGCAGCCACGAAAAATAATCGGGCATTCAGCGCCAGGCGACTCTTAAATTCCCTCCCCATACGCACTGTCAAATCGAAATCCGATACCACTAGATCGAGCATCCGTCTTTCGAGCCGCGTCTCGAGCTCCTCGGAACTGCGCGAGAGTATGGTGATGGCGATCGAAGGGTCCGAGTCTTTCACGTACCGGATGATGTTCAGGATTTTATCGCGCGAAATCGTTTGACTGACCCCCAATCGGAACACCGGGGATACGGCGGGCCGGTCATCGCGAAGGGCCGCCAGCATTTCCTCCGCGTGGAGGAAGATGCGGTCGCAATAATCGAAAGCCAGTTGACCCGCATCGGTCAGACTCGTGCCGTGTCGGCTTCGGAACAAAAGCCTTTTTCCCAAGGCCCCCTCCAACTGCTTCATCTGCAGGCTGACGGTGGACTGATCAAGAAGGAGACGCCCGGCGGCCGCCGAGATGCTGCCTGTTTTCGCGACAGTCCAAAAATAATATAGCTGGTTGAAATTAGCCGGAACCATTGATATTTACCATGTACAGGATTTTAATTATGCATTAAACAAATATATCCGAACCAGCTATACATAGGACGTGAGCTACATCCGGAACGGGTCCATGCGGTTTCTGCGCGCTTTGCCGCTGGCGGTATGCGTGTTGTGGGACGCCCAATCACATGCGGCGGAGATATTAAGCGTGTCGGCCGAGAGGGCCATCGTACGGGAAGGCCCCGGTGCCGGTTATCCCGTGCTTCGGGAAGAACGTCGTCTCATGCCGTTTAAGATTTTATCGTGGCACGGCGATTGGGCGAGGGTTAAGAGCGACCAAGGTGAGTCGGGCTGGATACATCGCTCCGTCCTGTCTGACGCCCCGACAGTCGTTGTCATTGAGAAATTCGCGCGAATCCGGAATGGGCCCGGATTCAATTATCCCGTTGCATGGACGGCCGAACGCCACGATTCTTTCGAGGTCGTGGAGAGGAACGGAGAATGGCTCGGCGTTGCCGCCACAAGTGGGGAGCGCGGCTGGATATATCGAAAGTTGGTCTGGGGCAAGACACGGCCATCCGCGGCCGAATCTGAATCTGAATAGGAGATAATTCTTGAACAATCACAAACGACTGATTGCCATGATTTACGCGGCCTGCCTGCTGTCGGCGTGCGCCGGCGCAAAGACCACACGAGGCGGCTCAGGCGCCCCCCGCAAGCCCGCAGGGTCGGGACTGAACGATGTGTCCCGCGCCATCGAGGCGGAACCCGATGCGCGAGGACGCACCGCCCGCGCCGTTCCCGAACTACGGGATATTCGGTTCGCTTACGATAGCGATGGCCTAGACGCGGAGGCCCGCAGCGCCCTCAAAGAGAACGCGACGTACCTAAACGCCCGACCGACCATCGATATACAGATCGCCGGTCACTGCGACGAGCGCGGAACCGAGGCCTACAATCTGGCCCTGGGTCAGAGACGCGCTCGCACCACCCGGGATTTCTACCGTTTAATGGGCGTCAACGGCGACCGCATAGCGACGATCAGCTACGGTCGGGAGCGTCCGACCTGCCGGGAAGCGACCGAATCCTGCTGGGCAGCCAACCGGCGGGCGCAAACACTCGTGATGGCGGGCGGCAATCTCGCCGGATCCCCGCGTCCTGACAACGGTCACCAGTGAAACTGCGACACCGCTACTCTCTCAGTATTTTTCTCGTCGGAAGCCTCTGCGTTGCCGCAATGCTTGTGGACAACCTTGCCGGGACCCAAAAACTCCTTGGCGAGCGCGCGGAGGCGCGGGCGGAAGCCCTCGCCTCCGCGGTCGCAGGAGAAATCATCGACCCGCTTCAAGCCGGCGACGATAAGACCGTCCTTAATCGGCTCCGGCTCTTCTCCGAGGTCAAGGGCGTCGAACAAATTCGAATTACGGATATGAACGGCCGCACCACTCACGGGGCAGGAAGACGCATCGGGCATCCGGACGAGCTGGCCTTGCACCGAGTCGGCCGGGAACTGTTCGCGGGACCGCGCGGGGAGGCTCGGACGGTCGAGGTCTCAGTCTCGGCGGACGGGATAAAACGAGCGATTTTTCCTTTGCTGCTTCGAGGAACCGTCTGGGGCGGACTTAGTCTGGCCTTCCTCGGCGTGGCCTCTTGGTGGTTGGGCAAGCGCGCAGGACGAAATATCGAAGAGCTTATCGACGCCGTCTCCCACATCGAGGATAGCGCACCGACCGACCTCCCGGATATCGACCGGAATTCCGAGATCGGAGCCCTGTCTCGGGCTTTCCATGATTTGCATCGCAGATTGAGGGCAGAAGCGAGGCGAAGGAAGTTACTAGAGGAACAGCGCGACGACATGGTTAATATGCTCGTCCACGATTTGAAACACCCGCTCACCATTTTTCGAATGGCGATATCGGCCTTCGACGAAGCCACCTCACCCGGCCGAAGCCGTGAATTCGCGACCGCGCTATCCATGGCCGCGCGCAGTACCGCGCGAATGGAGGCGATGATCGATGGTGTTCTACAGACGGCGAATCTCGAGCGGGCACCGGAGCCACCTCGCCGCCTGAGAACACCGGTGACGAAATTTGTACGCGATTGCGCGGAGGAAGACGCTCTCATCGTCGTGTCGTCTAAACGCAAATGGAAGTTCAGCGTTGATCCTGCGCTCAACCACCGGTGGATATGGGCTAATCCTGCAATGCTTCGTCGTCTGATCGGCAATCTGGTGCTCAATGCGATTGAACACACGCCGGATGGAGCGGAGGTAACCTTCGGATCAAGGCTCACTCAATCAAACGGCGAATGCGTCGAGCTATTTGTTTCGAACGATCCCCCGCCGCACCCGTTGGACCCAACCACGCTGCTCCATGGAAAATACAGGAGTGGTGCCGGCGGCTCCCATGCCGGACTCGGGCTGGAGTTTTGTCGGCTGGCCGCGAATTTTCACTCGGGCCACCTCCACGCCGCGCAGGAAAAGGACGGAAAAGTCGTTTTCTCCCTGATTATTCCGCTGGGGAGTGACCCGACTGTCGGCGCGCCTCTGTCGGCTTAAGCGCCCGACGCCGCGTACATCCCGCCCAGCACGAGCGCCCCGCCGGCCATGCTCCAGCCCGTCATCGGATCGCCCTGGAGGCCGACGCCGAGCAGGACACCCACGACCGGCTGTAGGAAGATGAAGTTGGCGACCTTGGAGGCCTCGACCTTCTTGAGCGCGGAGTTCCACAGGATCACGGCCAAAAATCCGCCGGCGACGGCGAGATAGGTCATCGACAGCCAGGCGGAGGTCGGGGCCGAAGGCCACGCGGCGGGCGTCATGCCGGTCCAAGACCACGCCGCGACGCCGAGGAAGCCGATGACCGAGGTCACGGCCGTGAAATCGAGCGGATCGACGCGTTTGAGCGCGGACTTTCCCAGCACGCTGTAGAGGGCCCAACAGCACCCGTGCGTGGCCAGGATCAGGTCGCCCTTGAGCCGGTCGGTGAAGGCGCCCGACAGCGTCGGCGGGCCCTGGAACGCGATGAGCATCGCCCCGCTGAGTCCCAGCAGGAGCGAGACGATCTTGATTCCGTTGAGGCGCTCGCCGAGAAAGACGGCGGAGAGCAGCACGATGGTGACGGGCTCCATACCGACGAGCAGAGACGCGCTCGTCGCCGAGGAAAGCTTGACGCCGTAGGTGCCCAGCACGAGGGGCAGGGCGTAGCCGAACACGCCGACGGCGACGATGCGGGCCCAGTCGCCGCGCGTGGCCTTGGACAAGCGCGCCCGGCCGAGCCAGACGAGCGGCAGGAACAATGCGGCGCACAGGCCCATGCGCAGGAACAGAAGATCCTTCTCCGGAAATCCCTTGAGCGCCGCGGTCGTGACCGCGTAGGTCGAGCCGCCCAAAATATTGGACAGCGCGATGAGCAGATACGGCACGCTAGCGCGCGAGAACCGTGGCCACCGCGTGGCAGGCGATGGCCTCGCCGCGGCCGATCGCGTCGAGCCCCTCGTTGCTCTTGGCCTTGAGGCTGACGCGCGACTCGGGCAGCCTGAACAGGGCGGCGAGCGAAGCCTTGAGCTTCTCGTAGTGCGGCTTGAGCTTGGGCTCCTCGGCGATCAAGGTCGCGTCGAGATGCACAATCTCGCCGCCGACGGCGGCGACTTTGTCCAAGGTATTGGCCACGATATCTTTCGAGGCCAGTCCTTTAAACTTCGGATCGCTCGGCGGGAACGCGATGCCGATCTCGCCTAATCCCAGGGCTCCCAAAATGGCGTCGCAGCACGCGTGCAGGACCGCGTCCCCGTCGGAATGGCCGAGCAGGCCCTTCGTGTGCGGAAGCTTGATTCCCGCGAGCCACAGCTCCCGGCCCTCGACGAGCTTGTGGATGTCGTAACCGAACCCGGTCCGGCTTTCGCGGCGGCCGCCTTCGCGGGCCTCGATGATCGACGACGCCATCGTGATGTCCTCCGGGGTGGTGATCTTGAAATTCTCGTAGCTGGATTCGACCACGTAGACCTTATGGCCGCAGCGCTCGACCAGCTGGCTCTCGTCCGTGGCGTCGGCGTCCCCGGCGAACGTCTCGAGCGCCTCTTTCAAAATGGAGTAACGGTAGGTCTGCGGGGTCTGCGCCGCCCAGTAACGCGCGCGGTCCGGGGTTTCAGCGACGGTCTTCCCCCCCTTCTCGACGACCTTGAGCGTGTCCTTCACCGGCACGGCGGCGACCGCGGCGCCGGACTTGGCGGCCTCGGCGAGCGTCGCGCGGATGATCTCGGGGGTGATCATGGAACGGGCGCCGTCGTGCACGGCCACGACCTCGACGCCCTTCGGCAAGGCCGCGAAGCCGTTGCGGACCGAACCCATGCGCGTCGGCCCGGCCTGAACGACGGTCACCTTGCCGCCGGACAGGCGCTTGCCGTGTTCTTTAAAGGAATCCTCGCCCAGGACGAGCACGACGGATTCGACCTCGGCCATGCCGACGAAGCACTTGAGCGACAGCTCGGCCACCGTGGACCCCGCCAGCGGCAGGAACTGCTTCGGCCGGCCCATGCGCGAGCCGGAACCGCCCGAGACGATGAGCGCCGCGGCGCGCATTACGCGACGGCGCGTTCCGCCGGCTTGGCCTTCGCGAAGATCATGCGGCCGTTGCTCGTCTGATGGATGGAGGTGACCGTCGCCTCCAGGCGCTTGCCGACGGAGCGGCGGCCGTCTTCGACGACGACCATCGTGCCGTCGTCGAGGAAACCGACGCCCTGCTCGCGCTCCTTGCCGTCCTTCATGACGAAGACGCTCATCGTCTCGCCGGGCAGGACCACGGTCTTGAGGGCGGACGAGAGGTCGTTGACGTTGAGCACGGTCACGCCCTCGAGGGTGGCGACCTTGTTGACGTTGAAGTCGGTGGTGACGATCTTGGCGCCCATCTCGCGGGCGAGCTTGACGACTTTTCCTTCGATTTCGGCGATTTCAGGAATGTCCTTGTCGAGGATGCGCACCGGCACGAAGCGGCCTTCCTGCAGGCGCGCCAGCACGTCGAGGCCGCGGCGGCCGCGGGCGCGCTTCATCGGGTCCTCGGAGTCGGCCAGGCGGTGGAGCTCGGTCAGGACGAAACGGGGCACCACGAGGGAGCCCGAGAGGAAGTGCGTCTCCACGACCTCGGCGACGCGGCCGTCAATGATCGCGTTGCAGTCGAGGATCTTGAGCTCGGAGCCGCGCTTCTTGCCCATCTTGAGAAGGTCCTTGTCGAGGTCGTCGAGCTCGGGCGCCTTGCGCAGCGCGATCACGAGACCCAGCACGCCGAAGGCGAAGAAGCGGAGCAGGGAGTACTTGTCCCAGACCTTATAGATGTCGTCGTTGCCCATCTGGAACACGGAGTAGTCCACGAGGCGGGAGACGATGATGCCGACCGCGATGCCGAGCACGCCCGTGATCAAGGTCAGGAGGTTGAGCTCGGCGACCAAGTACTCGATGCCGACGATCACGACGCCGACGCCGAAGCCGATGCCGAGACCGGCCGAGGTGGGAGCGATCTTTCCGAAGTAGACGATGGCGGGACAGATGAGGACGACGGCGAGACGGAAGAGCACGGTGTACATGGAATGCCTCCGACGGAGGTTATACGGGAATGGGGTATTCTACGAAATTACTCGACCCCGAAGGCGGCTTCCGCCGCCTCCCGGAGGTCGGAGACGCCCGTGACCGTCAGGCCGAGGGTCTTGGGCAAGTCCTTGGCGGCGCGCGCGGGAACGAGGGCGCGCTTGAATCCCGCCTTCGCGGCTTCGCGCAGACGCAGCTCGAGTTGCGGAACGCGCGCGACCTCGCCCAGGAGGCTGACCTCGCCGAGCAGGACCAGATCGGAGGGCACGGCCTTGTCGCGCCAGGAGCCGGCGACCGCGAGGCAGGCGGCCAGATCGAGCGCCGGGTCCTTCAGGCGCAGGCCGCCGGCGAGGCTCACGAAGCAGTCGCGGTCTTCCAGGCGCAGGCCGATGTGGCGCTCCATCGCGGCGAGCAGGACGAGGACCCGGTTCAAGTCGAGGCCCGTCGCCATGCGCCGCGGCAGAGGGTAACGGGTCGGGACGACCAAGGACTGGACCTCGACGAGCACGGGGCGGGAGCCTTCGAGGGCGACGGAGACAGCGCGGCCCGGAGCGGCGGTGCGGCCGAGCTCGGCGGCGAAGAACGCGGTGGCGTCCTTGACCTCCTTAAGGCCGCCCTCCCCCATTTCGAAGAGGCCCAACTCGTCGGTCGGTCCGAAGCGGTTCTTCTGGGCGCGGAGCACGCGCAGCAGATCATGATTCTCGGTATCGAAGTACAGGACCGTGTCCACGATGTGCTCGAGCACCTTGGGACCGGCGAGCGAGCCGTCCTTGGTCACGTGGCCGAGCAGGAAGACGACGGTGTCGTTCTTCTTCGCCGCGCGCACGAGCTCGGCGGCGCACTCGCGCACCTGTCCGACCGAGCCGGGGCTCGAGGCGAGCAGCGGGTGCGTCACGGTCTGGATCGAGTCGAGCACCATCGCCCACGGCTTCACCTGCTCCATCGCGCCGAGAATCTTGGACAACGAGGATTCGGAGACGAGATACAGTTGCTCGGACGAGAGCCCCAGCCGCTTGGCGCGGCTCGACACCTGGCGAAGGCTCTCCTCCCCGGAGGCGTACAGGAACGACCCCTTTTCGGCGAGCTTCGCCGCGGCCTGCAGCATGAGCGTGGACTTGCCGATGCCGGGAGGCCCCGCGAGCAAGATCACCTGGCCGGGCACCACGCCGCCGCCGAACAGGCGGTCGAGCTCGGAGATGCCGACCGGAGTGCGCTTCTCCGCCTCCTGGTTGGCGTCCTGGAGCTTGGTCACCGCCGAGGAGAACGAGGTCAGCTGGCCCGCGACCGCGTTGGACGCGACGGTCTCCGCCAGCGCGCCGGGGCGCGCGGCTTCCACGACCTCTTCGGCCATGGAGTTCCACTCGGAGCAACCCGGGCACTGGCCCATGGGCCGCGCCGCGGAGTGGCCGCAGGCCTGACAACGGTAGACGGTTTTAAGTCGCGCCATGGCCCCAGTATAGCGGATATACCTGTTTAGTACAAGTGTTCGATTGCGGGGAATCGCTCCCCGGTATACGCTAGGTCGGCATGTCCCTGATCTCCGACGTCCTCGAAAGCCCCCTCGACCTCGCCATCACGGAGATCGTCGAGCCCGGCAAAGGCCTGCTGGTCGCCACCGCCAAGATGACGCAAGGCCGCTTGGCCGGCGTGATCCTGTGCGTGCTCGTCAGCCTCGTCATGGCGTTCGCCGCCTGGCGCATCAGCCGGGACAACTGGTTCGACGCGCTCGTGCCCTGGGGCCTGCTCTCCCCCTTCTTCGCCGTCATTGCGATCGTCGGCGCCTTCGGCCGCCAGCAGAAGTCGTTCGACGCCCCGGCGCACGCCGCGGTCGTGACGACGGGAATCGGCCCGCTCCACTTCGAACGCAAAGTCGTCCTCCCGGAGACGGGAGAGATCCGCGTCAAATTCCGCCGCGTGCAGGGCTCGCGCGCGGGCGGCAAGGCCACGCCGTCCACGCGCTACTACGACCTCGAGATCGCGGGCAAGCCGGAGCTGGGTTTCACCGTCGCGTCGGACCGCGACGCGGCGCGCGCCATGGCGGCACGATTGTCGAAGACCTTGGGCTACGCGGTGAAGGACGAGGCCGAGGACGACGGGGTCGAGCGCCTCAAGCCGTAAAGGCTACTTCGACTTCGAGCGGCCCTTCGTGCCCGCGGCGCCGAAGGAGGCGAGGCCGAACAGGTAGGCGATGTCCGTGTCCTCGAACATGACCTTGATCCAGCTCTGGTAGCGCGGGACCTCGGCGATGTCCTCGACGCGGCCGCCGACGCTGACGTACTTCTGCACCTTGACGATGGCGCCGACGTCGTAGGCGGGCTTGGTGAACTTGCGGCCCTCGATCGTGCGGTTGCGGCCGAAGTCGTGGCCCTGCGCGACGACGGACAGGCGGCCGAGCATCGGGTCCTTGTGGAAGGGCGTGACGGTCACGCGCGCGCCGCCGCCCGAGCGCAGGACGCCGACGCCGACGTCGTACCACGGGCCTTCCCAGCCGAGCAGGGCGTCGATCTGGTTCGGGCGGGCGTAGTCCACCTTGGTGCCGCGCTTCTCGTCGTTGATGTTGGCGAGGTTCGAGCCGCCGACGTAATAGTAACGGCCGTCGCGGGGCGAGATCTTGAGGCCGATATCGACGCGGGAGGTCCGGACCGCGTGCTCGTAGCGCCAGTCGTAGTTCCAGTACACCCGGAACTGATTGAGGCGGCTGAAGGTGTCGTGGAGGTTGGAGACCGTGTCCTTCAGGTCGTCCTTGATCTTGGTGTCGTTGAGGAGCGCGCCGATGGTGCCGGAGCTGGTGTTGAGGCTCGCCATCATCACGTTGGACTTGGCGAGGAGGGCGTCGAGCTTGTCGGTGATGTCGTCGCTGCGGTTGAGCGCCTTGGTCAGCTTCGGCTTGGTCGTCTCGATGAGGTCGTTGAGGTTGGCCGTCATGTCGCGCACGTTGGCGACGGTCTCGGTCAGGTTGTCGGCGAGCTTGCCGCGCGGGCCTTCCTTGGTGAAGCCGTCGAGGAGGTTCTCGAGCTTGGCCAGCGCCTTGGTCAGCGACTTCTCGATGGAGACCGGGTCCTCGCCGCGCACGGTCGAATTGGCGGCGATCACGCCCTTCACGCGCGTGCCCTGGTCCACCTGCAGGTACTTGGAGCCGATGATGCCGGTCGAGCCGATCTGGAACACCGCGTCGTTGTAGATGTCGACGCCCTTGCGGATCGACATGATCACGCGCGCGCCGCCGTCCACGAGCTCGATGGAGCGCACCTGGCCGACCTCGACGCCGGAGAGCTTGACCGGGGCGTCCTTGGAGAGGTTGGCGACGTCGGAGAACTGGGCGTAGAGGGTGTAGCGCTTCTCGAAGGAGACGTCGCCGAGGAGGAAAATGGCGGTGGCCAGGAGGGTGAGCCCTCCCAGCACGAACGCGCCGACTTTAGTTTCGAGCGACATCGTTTTTCTTGACGACGTGGTTCGAGGCGCCTTCCGCCTCGAAATCCTTCAGCTTCATCTTGATCGGACCTTCGCTCTTTCCGTCCACGAACTGCCGGACGTACGGATTGTCGCTGATCTTGATGATCTCAGGATGCGCGACCTGCAGCACCTTCCCCTCGTGAAACATCGCGATGCGGCTGGCGACCTTGTACGCGGCCTTCATGTCGTGGGTCACGGCGATGGCCGTGACCTTGAGCTGCTTCTGAAGGTCCAGGATCAGATCGGCGATGACGTCCGTCATGATCGGGTCCAGTCCCGTCGTGGGCTCATCATACAAAATGTACGACGGCTGGGCCGCGATGGCCCGGGCCAGGGCGACGCGCTTTTTCATGCCGCCGGACAGCTCGGACGGCTTGAAATCCTCGATATCCTTGAGCCCCACCAAGGCGAGACAGTCGGAGGCGATCTTGCGGTACTTGCCCGGCGGGATGTCCGTCAGGTAGCGCAGGCCGAAGGTGATGTTCTCCCAGACGGTCATGGAGTCGAACAAGGCTCCTTCTTGGAAGAGGTAGCCGAACTTGCGGCGATACTCGGCGATTTCCCGTTCGGTCTTCAAATCCGCCACGTTGACGCCGTCGACGACGATCTTGCCGGAGTCGGGATGGTGCAGGCCGATGACGCACTTGAGAAAGGTGGACTTGCCGCAGCCGGAGCCGCCGATGATGACGAGGGTCTCCCCCGTCTCCACGCGCATGTCGATGCCGCGCAGGATGGTGCGCGGACCGAAGCTTTTGACCACTCCCTCGGCGTCGATCATGTCAGGTGATCCCGAACGCGTTGAGGACCGCGGTGGCGAAATAGTCCAGCACGAGAATCAGGACCATGCTGATGACGACCGCCGAGGTCGTGGACTTGCCCACGCCTTCGGCGCCGCCGCGCGTGGTGA
>JAOXYD010043477.1:0-13628 GCA_028565735.1 Pinacopodium congolense | reverse complement strand
AACTCCCTAGAATGATCTTTAATATCAAATATGTGTTTTAACAATAAACTCTAATGTTTGGTAATTTAGAAAACAACTTAAAATCTAAATTACAATTGTTTGAAGATGAAGAAAACTTAGGAAAAACAAAGGAAAGTTACAAAGAAAATTTCAAATTTTTTCACCTTTAATAACGACACCTCTTCCTATTATTTTGCACTTGTAAAAGCTTAAGGATAGCTCCTTTTGTCTTTACTAGATACACTTAATTAGTTGTATTTTATATGTGGAACATCGTTATGATCATCACGTATCCATTATCTAAATTATGAAATGAGTTAAAAATATTTTGTTATTAATAATCAAAATTAATCATATAATATTTCAAATTCTCAAAATCATTAAATTTAAAAGAAAACATGAATAATAATAAGCATTAAAATTGAAAAAATTTCACAAATTATCGACTATTAAGAGAAAATTGATAAAATGATATGCTATAAGATAACCAAAAACTCAAGTGAATAAAGCATGAAACATGAATTCTTTCCCCCACTCTTAAATAAAACAAGGTCCTCACTGTTTAAAACAACAAGAAGAAAGCATCAAAATAAGAGAGATAAAGGACAATAATGCACCTGTTTGATCCAAATGAAGCAATGATCCACTGGAGTCTATAGTAAGTATAACGTGGGAACTAAAATAAGATAAGTGATCAAAGCACAAAATAGAATAGAGATAAAATAAATGTTCTAATATCATAAATATGTGATCATCGAGGTGCATCTAAGGAGCCAAAATAGATTTAAAAGTAATAAACCAGATCTAAAATACATCTTATAATACGAAATACAAACACTGAAAGGAAATAATATCTGGAAACAAAATGAAAGAACAATCCAAACAACTAGAAATTAAGGCTATCTACATACTGAGCTCACTAATGCTTCTCAAAATGTGCAAGATGAGGGTTGACACTATCTAAACGCTCATGGATAGTAGCAAATGTAGTAACTAGTTGACCCTTCATTCTTAACAGAATGGTCATAAGATCAATGGGAGGAATATCTATAGGAGGTGGAGGTGTTACTACAGATGAAGCTCGGTGTAGTGGATGAACACTCAATGTGGCCTCGGAAGAAACCTCACTCATCTCTTCCTCAAGTGTTGTTAGAGGGGCATCAGGAATAGGAGTATCGAGTGCCCTACCGTCCTGTAATTTGTACCACTGGCTGCCAATACGAGCAAACTTCTATAACTTAAGGGTCGCAATAGTGATCTGTGTTTGACATACACAACCCTTGAACTCCTCAAACTCTAAAGGGACTCCCATTGTCCGAAGCAAGGGAAAAAAATTCTTGTTGGGCCTCTTCAACTTGACCACATCCTGCATGGAAAAAATGATAAAACTAGATAATGGTAAACCTCTAATAGAACCTAAACTATGCAGTATCTTATAAAGAATATAAACATTCACGAACCTTATCTCGTTAAGCCTACTGACTCGAGGTGCCACATTAACACTGAGAAGTGCTATGAAAAGACGCTCTTGAACCCCTAAGCTAGTAGTAGTAAATCCTTTAGAGGTTGTAGTTAGGCTTAAGGCATCCCTAGCAATAGTAATTGAAAATAGGAGATCGGATGAAATCGAATCTCCATGAAAAGTATCATTGGCCTTGACATAGATATCTCCCTTATTTGGTACTCCTAGCAACTCAAAAATTGAAGCACAAGTGATAAAGATAGGAATACTTTGAACAATTGATCGAATCTCAATAGTGTCGGCATCATCTTTATTCTTGATATTTGTGAAGAACTCGCAAACCAAAGTCAGATAATACAGCTCCGTAAGTGTCATAATAAGCTTTCATCCCAAAGCTTGGAAAGCATTAGAGACGTCAAATTTAGCCCTTAAGTCTGGATATAGTTGACGCTTTATGATAAACTCATTGGTTCGATGTGACTTGAACTAATCGTAATTTTCCCGACTTATGAATCAAGCGGAATTATAAGCGAGTCTTTTTCATGGTGGTGTTATTAGACAAAAAATGTTCAATAAACACATTAAAACAAGTTGAAAAATTCTATAAAAAGTCAAAAAAATTTCCAACAAAGGTCGTCAGAAAATTCCTTTCATCGAAATATTTTCAATTTTTTGACAATAAAGTCATGGATTAAAATTAATATCAATAAAAACTTATGAAATTTCTAATATAATGATACTAAAATATAGGCTAAAGGATGTCTAAATCACAAGAAAATTAAGAAAATATACCTTTAAATGAATAGTAAAAACTGAAAAGTTCAAAGGATTTTATGGCAATTTAAGGAAGAAGAAGGAGTTGTATAAAGGCAGAGAAGAAGGAGGAAGGTGATAAATAGGGTCTCTGTCACGAGCTTCATTGGCGGTCTCTGGGTCTATTAATGACATCGTTAATAAATGAATAACCTGTCATTGATGCTCCAAAAGAGAGTATCAATGATGGTTCAATAGGCCTTCAACGGTGGTCTATCAATCCTCCGTTGATGGTCTATATAAGCCCTAATTCCTTGATTTTAACCCTAAAATCTTTACAAAATCCTTTCTAAACCTAATCCGAACAAAATTCAATGAATTTTTCATTAAATTCCTTATAATTAAGATTGAAGACACTCAAAAATAAAATCAAACACTGTAAAAACTGGGGAAATCATACTAAACATAAATAAACATACATAAAATGGCTTCAAACATTAAAATTAAATCCTATTACACAAAATTAAATAAAGACACATACAATTACCTATATAACAAGGATAATGCCTAGTTCCATGAGGATCAAAAAGCAAAAGAGTCTCAACAAACTCTTCAGTTAAACTAGAAACTTACAACTTTACTCTTTACCTCTTCACTTTGAAAGTTGAGTGACCATTAGTTACCTTGATAGCACCAAATGGAAAAACTTTGGTCACATGATAAGGGTCTGCCCATCTTAATCTCAACTTCCTTGAAAATAACTTCAATCTTAAATTGTATGCCAAGACCTTATCACCAACCTTGATTTCTCTTTGAATGATATGCTTATCATGCCATCTTTTTACTCTCTTTTTATACAATTAAGAGTTTTCATAAGCATCAAGGCAAAACTCATCTAACTTATTCAATTGCAAAAACCTTTCTTCACCAACTTTCCTTAAGTCAAAATTTATAAAATTAATAGTCCAACAAGCACAATGTTCTAACTTAATACGTAAATGACAAGCTTTTTCATATAGCAACTTATACAGAGACATTCTTTTTATGGTTATCTGTTTCTTTTTCTTTCTTCAATAGATTGATTAAGGTGAAAGCATGTTTGAATGCATTCATATGTTATTAAGTACCTGTACTTTTGTAAGTCATATTAATACAACATTTTCTTGTAGCTTACATTAGTTAATTCTTAATCTCTTTATTAAGTTCTTTGCTTGGATAATCTTTTTATGCATCTGCGTTATTTCATGATTTACTTAGACTATCTTCTATTCATTTTGGTGCTATGATTTAGTAGTACAGATACTGTCATCTATAAATGATTCATTATCGTGCAACGATATCAATTTAGACTTGAGAAATGTTAAGAATTCCACCTTAGCTAACATAATTCTCATAGGCCCTGTGAACTTTCTTATATGCTGTCTAATTGTGTCTCTCCACGACTTGAGAAATATCAAGAATACTGTATCTTGTTATTCTGATGTTTATATTATCTGCTTTGCAGCTTTATGATTTGCTGCCGTATCTTTTAATGATACTATATCTTGCAATTTTAATGTTCATACTGTATGATTTGTTACTTTATCTTGCCATATTATATCTATACTATAGATACTGTTTGATTGTGTAGTACAATTTCTGACATCTAGTTCCTAATTTGTTTTATACGGGTTATTTCTACATAGAATATTGTTTATAGGAGAATCACAAAGAAGAAAAGCACATAAGGGGCAAGAACAATAAGGACACATACAACTTGAAACTCAAAAGTAACAAAAAGTAGAGATTGATTGATGACAAAGAGGCATAACTGACATGGATGACAAGTGGGCATAACTGAGATGTAACCTTATGTCTGTTATTTGTTACTTGACATAAACAAAAATTTGGTTTGCTCTTATATCAAATCCTAATAAACGAACTAATAGTTTCTGTAGGAGATGATATATATGTGTGCATTTATTGATATATTAAATATCATCTTACTACATTTTCTTTATTCTTTAATAACATTTTTTTATTGCCTGCTATAGGTGAATAACTTTTCTTTGATTTCAAAACTTTGACTATTAGCAGTCAACAAAATGAACATTATATTGCAAAAAGCCATCAACTTATATCACTCTCTTTAAAATCAACAAATGTTAGGTATCATTTCATTCAACTTCATTTGTCAACAACATTAATAACAATGGGAAAGTGGTTCTAATGCCAGAAATTCTATTGCCACCAATTTTAAAAATGATAAGTCATATGTAATCTCAATACAAATGGCAATCCACCTTAGAAAAGGTAGCCATTGACGTTAAAAAATGCTTTATATACATATCTAAATGGAAAAAGGTATATAGGTACATTACATTAACTAGAACTGGAGCTGGAAACATCAGATGCCTAAGATAAATAGTCATATGAAACCTACAAGAAGAGCATAAAAACATTATTATTAATGTTA
This sequence comes from Pinacopodium congolense, assembly GCA_028565735.1. NCBI lineage: Eukaryota > Viridiplantae > Streptophyta > Magnoliopsida > Malpighiales > Erythroxylaceae > Pinacopodium > Pinacopodium congolense. Next base: position 8,958 of record JAOXYD010043477.1, on the reverse strand, counting down.
TGACATATTTGTTTAATGTTTTCATAAAATCTTATATGTAACTCTTATAAGAAACAATGAACCTTACGCATACGACTCTTATTCTAGCATATATCTACTGTCTAATGAAATTTTTTACAATAACATACCTTTAATTTATTTGCCATAACTAAATACTTACAAGAGCCCTATAATTTAAATTCTCATTAATTAATGCATAATAATATGTTTTGTTCCAAAATTATAAATACTTACTTTAGTGTTAACATATTGATAAAAATGTCGACCAATATTAGCCTTAGAATTAGATATTCACAAGATCACTTACTCATTACAACAGGGCAGTCAATATACAAAATCTAAAATGTAATCATATTATGAATTAGAAACCACTTCAAAGAAAGGTAATTCACATAAAGAGTAAAGACTAAAATAAAAAGGTTTATTCTACCATTGAACAAAATGCATTCTCTTAGTAAAATGGAAAATAGATCCTTTTAGCTTCTCCTAAATTTTTGAAATAGCAATAAATAGCATTTTTTTAATCCAACCACATCACTTTTGCACTCATCCCATGTTGTATATATGGCAGGTGTATAAGTAACAAAAGCTATGTACACTTAACTCCCATCCATACCATGAATAATATGAACTTCAAATAACATTTCAACCTCCCATTCTTGACAGAATATTAGCTCTAGTCGAGAATAAGTTTCAATTACCTTGAAATAATTAACATAATATTAGCTATTGATTTGCTAATTGGGTGTCAAGTTCACATTGTTGCAATTCATACCATATCAGAGATTGGACAACACACTCATCAAAGGCTTTCACAAGGTATACAATATTTAGCATTCATAGATATAGTTCAGCAAACATCATCATCCAAAAAAAAATTAAATGATATCAAATTGTACCTCAGATGATCGTTGGAATGTCATATGCTAAAATAACAAGAAGATTGCCAATTTTTCAAAAGAACATACTTCTCTAAACTCCTTGAGGAATACGGTCTCTAATCTTGCCTCAACGACAACAAGCTTCAAGTCAGTGGCCAGCACTTCAACAAAGGATGGGCAGACTAAGAGTAATTATTCAAGAATTCTGCATATAAAATTTATAGAATCTTGATAAATTTCAAAGTCATACTTTGAAACCTTAACCTAAATTTTTTGAAATTAGTCTCTACACATTAGTCCAACATACAACAAAAGTTGTCTAAAATGTGCAGAAGATTAAATTATCAAGAATGAAAGAAGAAAGGATGACAAGTACACTAAGAATCACTACTGTCACAAACAAATAATATGGAAACGTACAAAACAGCAAGATGTATAATCCAATGTTCGTTGAACTTTGTATTAAAAATTTAATGACAGTATGTTTACTGACTTGTAAAAGAATTTGGACCCTTTTTATATACTAGGAGAAGGGGACAAATTCAAGAAACATTTAAGTTGAATATTAAACTAAGATAGTCCAAGTTGGATGGATCTCTACATCTCAAACTTGAACACCATGATTATTGCCTCATGCTCGTCAAGATCACAGATTAACACATGAAAGCCAGCGAATAAAATTTATCATTTAATCAAGCCCTAAACTTTGGACATGGGAGTGTTAATAACACAGTTGGAACTTGAGGTTTGATGGTAAATGAGTCCCATTCAAAACAAAGTTAAAATCGCAGGGCAAACCAATTTTATTGGTCAGATTAAACTACAGTGCGGTTTCATTTCGCCTATTCTAGCATCAAGCTTGAGTTCGAATTGATGATTTGACTCTATGCTACTCAATCTTATTCCATCAACACAACGGTACTCATTGTTAATCAGATTGCACTTTACATGAATGTACAAGAGTAAGAAATAAAACTACATACAGCAACATGGCAAGTTACCAACAATAACTGCTCCAGTACTCATAATAATCCATAGTCTAACTTCCAGACGCAGTAGTTCTGGCGCTATTAATTAGTTAGTGGTCCGTACATCACAGGATCAACTATATCGATCACTCTAAAGATCGTCATAACTTGTCAAAAATAAAATATTCCGATCTTTGATTAAGCATGCCTTTTGATACTTCGCTTCTAACAACTAGCGGGCAAAACTCAACATTCTACTTGTAAGAAACAGTAGGAATCATGCATGTTTATCTACATGAACTACGTTATGCATAAAGAAACAAATCCATCAAGACAATTAGGAACCGTGTAAAGACCAAGAAGCGATAAGGTAATTCAAGAGAATTACAGCAGCTCTCTTCTTCATTCTGAAAAGCATTTAAACTAAGGAATTCAATGACTAGCATCAAATTCCTCCTCCCTTCCGGTGGAAACTACATCAGGATTTCGATAATAAAATTTCAGTGGAAAAAGTTTTTGTTTTGGCTTGTCAAACTAATGCTGAGAGAGGTTCAGTTTATATTCAGTAGAAAATGCTGAATCATAGTTGGAATTAAAAATTAAATAAAATTATTAACAATGAGTGAAAAAAATAATATATAATTTGCCCCTACTAAATAAATTCTAGATAATCTCATTGATATATAAATTGTCGTTATTAGATTATGATAAGACATGTAAGATGGCAATTTGGTTCGAGAAAAACTTATTAAATTATATTTACTATATAGATAACGTGCAACTCACTTTATGTAAAGGTTTTTTATTACTTTATTCAAATAGATGAGAAAAGTTTGGAGGTCGCAGTGTGATTGCATTTGAGGCGACTAATTGGTAAGTGTGGCCCTCTACAACCTCAGCAGGGCTCCCACGAGCCCACTATAAACTTTGAAGTACATCCTAAACCTTATATTTTGAAATCTTCAATCTTAAATTTTAAGATCTTAAAATTCTAAATTTTAAAACTCAAGTTTTAAATTCTAAAATTCTAATCTTAAAATTATAAATTATAAATTAAAAAACCCTAAAATTATATAATAGTATAATTTTAAAATATAAAAAGTAAAATAGTCACGTTATTTGCAAAGAAGGAGAGGGATCCTTTTGTAAAATTACTAGAGAGCTCATGGAGACCGGGGGATCATCTACTGAAAACTCCCCAATTATTTTGTTTTTTAATTGCCAAAAAAAATTTCAATATAGCATATAATGTCATCTTAAAAAGATATGAATTGGAGAGAGTTAGCAAGTTAGGTAAAGTCTAGAACAACATAAGGGGAGGTGATATTCATGTAGATTATTTGTTGTATAATTAATCTAAGGACCTGTTTGATTACACTTTTTATTTCTTTTTTTTAAAAAAAAAACCTAGAAATCAAGGAAGAGAATGCATTTGATTGTATTTAATTTTGTTTTTTATTTACAAAATCAAAAAAATAAAAATAAAAACAAAGAAATAAAAAAATAAAGAATTTTTTCTCCATATTTGAACATAGATTTTACAAACAGATCATTTTTATATTGTATAATTGACATAATCTATTAACTAATATATATTTTTAAGGTATATAAGAATGTATTAATATAAGAATTTAAATTTATTTTGTATTTAACTATCACTACTAAATTAATTTTATTACAAATCTTAACCAAATAGGTTTTTATTTTTAATTTTTATTATGAATTTAAACTAAATAGATTTGTTTTATAAGAAAAATAAAAACAAGAAATAAAAACCAAAAATCATAACAAAAAAAACAAAAGTAGTAGCAAATGACCCTGAAGTGTTTGTAGGAAATTGGAGAATTTAGTTGTTAGTAACAGCTTTATAATTGGGTTACTAATAGTTGAAAATCAACTAATTTTTAGGTTATAAATATTCCTCTCTTTACTCATCGCCTTCTTTATAGTGAATACTATTTCTTTTATTCTTGTTAATTTGTAACACAACTGTGATATATAATTGGAATTATTTTAGTTATTCTTTTATCAAAATTGTTATATCAATTGGTATCATGATAATTATTTTTCAATGGGGCTAGAGTGTTGATAATGGCATGAGGAACTAGGTCAAATACATAATAACATTTGAAGAGACTACGAGAATAATAAGATCGGAAGAGACTATAAGGAATCAATTTTGGGGGATGAATTGAAAATATAAAAAGATGATTAAAGAGTTGAAGACGAATTATGAAATCTCATATTGAAAGTGTTTATCACAATCTCATATTGAAAAGGAAAAGAGAGGGGAAAGTCTTTACAAGTTTATGGAAAAGAATACTAATAAAATCCTAAGTAACTATTTTCAAATACATGGTTCTCTTAATCTCAAATTAGAGTTATCGTCAAGTCATTATGGACTTGAACATTAAAATCTATCACACCTTGAGCTCAAATCTTGCAATTGGACCCGTGATAGGCTACCACCCAATAATGTAACCCAAATTCACCTAAACACATATTAATACAACTCAACAAAATAACATAAAATACCAAAATTCTTTCGAGCATCTTTTCAATGTCTACTAAAAGAAAGAAATCAACTGTCTATACATTTAAAGTTACGTTACACAACATTGATTTCTTTCCTTATTGCCATGTAAAAAATCACATTCAATAAATTTACAGGTGCTCAAATTTGGCCTCAAGTAATGTATCTCAAGCAACAAAAAGGTATACTCTCCATTTTGACACTAGTTAATAGGACTTTTCCAATTGTACTTATCGTCACACCTCATACACATGCACAATCAATAAATACATCTAAAGTATATTATGCAACTATGATTTCTTTCCATATTACCATATGAAAAATCTCGACCAAAAGATTTATGTACACCTAGATTTGGCTCTAGTAATGCATCCTAGGTAACAAAATAATGCATATCCCGTTTCAGCACCAATTAATAAGACCTAGCCAATTATACTCATCATCACTTTTTCACATGCATAATAACCATTTTCTTTTTAAAAGATCAAATCACATAAAAAAAAACAAAATCTAATCATTTCAAAAGAAATTTTTTTCAAGAAACTCCCTAAATTTGTAAAATTCAGGAAAAAAAAACTATTTTTGAAATGTTTGATCTCCCTGTAAAGTGGTTAAACCCGTTGCCTTATGTCTCTTTTTTTAATTTTAGAAACATTTCTCTTTGAAAACATTAATTTTTAAATGATTTTAGGTATTTAAAAGCCTAATTTTTGAAATATTTGACTGTTTAATGTCAGCTAATAAGATAGCCAACCATGCTCATCACCATACGTCACACATATGCACAACCATTTTCTTTTTATATCCTCAAATCAATAAAAATAAAATAAAATCCAGTTATTCTACATACCTGGTATGTATATGAGCCACTAACTATAAAAATGCATCCATAATATAAACTTGAATTAGTTATGGGTGTTTATTGTGACCCTAAATCATAAGGCTTATTCTTATTTAATTGCATATGTCAAAAACTCATGTAATTCACACACAATTTACATAAGCTCAATTTTTAGAAATTTTTATTTTTAAAAAACTTAATTTTATCAATCCACTAAATTAAAGTGTTTAACTTGTTAAACCAAGGGAAGTTCATCTAGTTTTGATTATGATAAAACATTCTTACTACTAAAGTATTTTAATTTGTTTAATGCTTTGGAAAGATAGGTATAAAAGAAAGATGTTTAAAAGATACATTTTGGAGCCTTAAAGCATAAAATAGAGCTTATAAAGATTAATGGAAAAAAGCTTATATTAAAAATTAAGATAGAATTTTAGTAAGTTGTGTTGTAATTTTTTATGTAATCTTATCTTTGTTATTTCACTATGTTTAAAGGGCTCAAATCATACATATTATATTCATGATTAATGATTATGCATACAAATTGTATAATCAAAAGAAATTATGAGAAAAATGGTTTCATATGATCTTCTTAATATAAAAATAATTTTAGGGAAGTATTTTAATGTTTATTTGTATGTGTGTGTGTGTGTGTGTGTCAGATAAGTGTTTGAAAAAGATGGGATTAGTTTTAAGGTATTTTGAATGTGGGAAAATGTATTAAGTTGTGTTAAAAACCAGTTTGGCATACAACTGGTCGATGAGATTAGTTAACCAGTTTTCTTGTTTGGCATTGATTGGTCAAATAGTTAAAGACACTAACTGATCAGTCACTGGTCGATAGTACAAGAACTGATTAATAAGTAGTTCAATGAAATAATGGATAAAAATAAAATAAATAATAGTTGCAGATGCTTAATAGCTATAAACATTTAGTAGGGCAATTTTCACATATAAATAGGTGTATTATTATATATGTTAGGCATTTAAGTGTGAAGAAACACATTAATAAGTGAATTGAAGTGTTTTGAGTATTCTTTTGAGAGTTTTGATGGTGTTTTATGAAGCTACCGTATAGTTGCTTTTGCATACATCATATAGTATTTTGAGAGCCCCTTAAACACTTGAGTGAGTAAAGAAAGAGTTTTTAAAGCATATTTTTTGGGTTGATTGATTATGACGAAAGATTTTGTAAGGGTTACCCTATAGCCAATTGGAAAAGGAGAGTTATAAAAGTGATTTGTGATAGTTAAAATTTCCAAAAAAGTGTTGAAGAGTATACATAGGTGTAGAATTATATGGCAAACTACCATAAATCACTTTACATCTCTCTTTCTCTATCTCTTTTATTTCAAGTTTAATTTATCTCAATCATATTATTATATTATTCATTATATTATTTTAATTTTGTATTAATAGTTTTTAAGAGGAATTTTTAATTAGGTGCAAAAGATTTAGAAAAATTTGGAGTTATCTAATTCTCTCCCTCTAAGGTATCATACAAGAACCAATAATTGGTATAAGAGTAAAGACTCATACAGGTTATATTTCTAACGAAATAGTAAGTAAAGGTCAATGACATTTTTTGATAATATAAATAGACCTCCTTATTTTGATATAAATAATTACAGAAATTGAAAAATTAGGATAAATTTTTCTTTTATCTATAAGTGTTGATTTTTGAAAATTTGTAGAGAATGAATCTCATACTCCTATATAAAATTAATTACAAATCATTTAGAGATAATAGTAATAAAGTATAAAATTGAGTGGGATGAAATAAATGAAAGACTTATTACTTTTAACTGTAAAGTTGTACATATTTTATTTTGCATATTAAGTAAGGATGATTTCAATAAAGTTTCTTTGAATTTGCTTATGAAATTTAGTGTATTTGAAGATTACTTATGAAGGCACAAACTAAGTTGAAGAAGAGAAGAGTGAGCGTACTAAGGAAAAAGTGGCTCACATATGCTTCTTTGAAGAGCACACTCTAACTCAAATTCTAGTAAAAATAATTATGAGGCACCTATATGTTTATGATGATGATGATTGTATTGATGAGTTAATTTATGATGATTTTTAAAAGCTATAATTAAGAAAAAAGTAAAAATATGTCTTTTAAGTGTAAGGAAACATTGAAATTATTAGATGCATGCAAACTAGAAAATGAAAAATAGATAATTAGTTCAATTTTTAGAAGCTATAATTAAGAAAAAAAAGAAAAATATGTATTTTAAGTGTAAGGAAACATTGAAATTATTAGATGCATGAAAACTAGAAAATGAAAAAAAAACATGAATTAGATTAAAAAAGTGTCAATAAGGATAGCATGCAAAAATTAATGGATGATGATGCATCTTTGAAAAGAGAAGTAGAATCAAAGGATGAGGATAATGGTGATTTTCAAAATTAAGGAAAGAAAAAAATTTGAAAAAGAAATGAGAAAGTGTTATGAATTCCTTGTCTAAATTCAATAAAGAAAAGGAAAAATTAGAATGCATGTTAGGTGCACAAAAATTATCAAATGATAGATTTGGTTTAGGATTTATCTATGAAAGTGTACCATTAAGTAATAAGACCACATTTGTTAAAAGAAAGAATCTATAAAAACATCATGTACATAGGCCATTGATAGGAATAATTTATATACGTTTTTATGTCATGTTTTAAGATATTTGTACCTTTATTAATGTATGAATATGTTGTCTTTAAATTTTATTTTGGTTATATTTTAGGTAGATGCTGACTTGAGGGGTTAAAGTATGAAAATAAATTAAAGAGGGGAAATTTTATAAAAGAGGGTAGGGCATAAAAGGCCCTTTTTAATGATGTGATTTATGCCCTATTAAAATCATCATTGTTCCCTAAAAAAGTAAATAAAAGACAAAAGAACAACAGCTCCGTTCAATGATGTCATTGTACTTAAGTTCAGGTGTCATTATACATTAAAAAACTTAAGAATTGAAGATTATTTAGACCAAAAAATGAATTAAATATCCCAAGAAACATATTAGGATTCCCTCATAACCTTAGCAGATGTTAAAAACTATATAGAGGAGAGGATGCAATTTGAAAAAGTAAGAAAAGAGTATAATAGCAGAGAAGAAGTCATGTAAGGGTTAGGATTTCATTCTTGCTCTTGGTTAGGTTTTTATGTTCCTTTAGTTTAGGTTTTATCTGCTTTTTTCTTTCTTTCTTTACATCAAGTCAATGAGTTTAAGGTTTGTAAAGAGCGCTCAAAGTGGATTAAGTAGAAAGATTCGTAATTGGAAAAAGGATATTTCTATTATATCTCTTTAACTTTTTCGTTCTTCTTTGTATTGACTGTTTTATTTTTATGGGATAATAGTTAGTTAAGTGATCGAGTTTTTGAGATTTTTTCAGATAGGTAATCAAGTTTTCAAAATTTTCAATTGAGTAATTAACATTAGAAAGTTAATCAGTTGAATGAAAAAACTTAACGTCATTAGTCATTGACCTGACCTACCCCGACAACCCTGATTCGAACTAGCCCACTCTAATTTTTTTTTACCTCTTTTGGTTAATTTTTTAAATGTTAATCATTCAATTGAAAAATAATTTTAAATCTTAATCACTTAATTGAAAAATATGAAAAAGTTAGATTAATAACATATTTTGTAAATTTTAATATATTTTCATTTCATAAATGAATATTTTTACATAATATTTATAAATATTCTTAAAGTATTTAATTATTATTAAGTAAAAATA
>JAOXYD010043468.1:0-13629 GCA_028565735.1 Pinacopodium congolense | reverse complement strand
TTTCCTAAATAATTGTAATCCAATCAACCTAGTAGTTAAGTAAACAATTCCCTGTGGGTTCGACACTTGGAGCTTAATTTTACTCCGCTTTATTACTTTTGCGATAGGTGCACTTGCCTTAAAAGTACGTTAGTTTCACCCTGCTACTTTCCAATACTACACGGTAGCTATATTTTCAGACATGATTAAATCTTGCATCAAAGTATTTATGGATGTCTTTTCAGTGTTTGACACATCATTTGATTCATGTTTGGAGAATATAGATAAGGTGCTTACTAGGTGTAAAGAGACAAATCTGGTATTAAATTGGGAAAAGTGCCACTTTATAGTTCAATAGTGTATAATAATTGGCCATAAAATATCAAGTAAGGGCATAGAAGTAGATCTAGCTAAGGTAGAAGTAATTGCTTAACTCCCACATTCAAATTTAATTCGAGTTATCAAGAATTTCCTGGGTCATGCTAGATTTTACAGAAGATTCATAAAGGAATTTTCAAAAATTACTAAGCCTCCTACTTTCATCCAATCTGTTATGCAAGTAGCACATTAAATCAGGCCCAAAATAACTATACAATGATTGAGAAAGAAATGTTGGTTGTTGTCTTTATCTTAAATAAAATTTGATCATATTTAGTTTTGTCAAAGCTAACAGTGTATACTGATCATTTAGCATTGAAATATTTGATAAATAAACCTAATGTAAAGCCCAGATTGATCATATAGATCTTACTGTTACAAGAGATTGATTTAGAAATTAAGGACAAGAAAGGTGCTAAGAACTTTATTGCCAATCACAATTCAAGATTAAATGAGGAAGTCAGGGAACAAGGAAAAAAATGTGATATTAAAGAAATGTTTCTAGAGGAACATTTGTTAGTAGTTAAGGATGATTTGCTATGTTATAATGATTATATTAATTATTTGGCTAGCAATAGTATTCCTTATGATTACTCCTATAAAAAAAGAAAGAAACTCCTCTCAGATGTTAGAAAATTTCTTTGGTATGATCTATATTTGTATAAGATTTGTAGAGATGGAATTATTAGAAGATGTGTGCCTTATGAAGAATTGTCTTCTATATTAACTCATTGACATTTTAAGGAAGTTAGAAGACACTTTTGGCCTATAAGAACTGCTTATAAGGTTCAGAATTAGGATTTTATTTGTCAATTCAGTTTAAGGATGCATTTACTCATGTCAAATCTTATGATAATTGCCAATGAACTGGAAACATTTCTAGGTGATATGAGATGTTTCTCAATAATATTTTGGGCTATGAACTTTTTGATGTTGGGGGCATTAATTTTATGAGGCCTTCCCTAAAATCATATGCCAATCAATATATTTTAGTCGCAGTAGATAATGTAAGAAAATGGGTGGAAGTAGTCACTTTACTCACTATTGATGCAAGATATGTGGTGAAATTCATTAAGAGAAATATTTTTACAATATTTGGTATATTGAGAGCCATAATCAGTGATAGAGGATTGCATTTTCGCAATAATAAATTTGATTATCTAAATATGATGTTACTCATAAAGTTGTCACACCTTACCATTCACAAACTAGTTAAGTGGAAATTTCAAATTGTAAAATCAAAAGAATATTAGAAAAGATCATTAATGCATCTAGGAAAGATTAGTCCATGAAATTAGATGATGCATTATGGGCATATCATACTGACTTTAAGACACCCATAAATATGTTTCCATATCACTTGGTTTATGGTAAATCGTGTAATTTGACTGTTGAATTAGAGCATAAGGTATTTTTTACAATTAATTTATTAATTTTTTTCAAAGAAATATGGTGAAAAAAAAGATTATGGCAATTGAATGAATTGGATGAATTTCTCCTTGATGCCTATGACAATACCAATCTCTATAAAGATTGGACCAATAAATGGCATGATAGAAATATTGTTCCGAGTGATTTAAAAGTTGGTGACAAAGTTCTAATTTATAACTCTCGCTTCAAACTTTTTCCTGGAAAGTTGAAATCTAGGTGCACTAGTCCTTATGATGTGCTTAATGTCTATCCTTTTGGTACCATTGAAGTTTAAAATAGTCAATCATGTTTTAAGGTTAATGGACAAATGGCTAAGCTTTATTTACCTAGTATGGTTGATGAACCTACTGAAATTCTTATCCTCTTAGACCCTCACTAATTAGTTTCTTCTGTTAATTATTTAAGTATGTTTGTTTGATTTCTCTTATTTTTATAGTTTATCATTTTAGCTTTCTTTTTCTTTCTTTTAAAAGGCTTATCTTTCTAGTATTTCTTTTTTTTATTTTTCTTTTAGGTCTTTTAAATTTCATTTAATTTTTATTAAGTTTAAGATTTTTTTCTCTCTACGTTGCTTGTTTAGTCTTAATTTAGTATGTGTTTAATTAAAATTTTCAAATTTAACTTGTTTAAGTGTGTTCTTTTAAGTTTTAGCTAGATTTTCCTTTTAATTTTTAATTTTTAATTTGCTTGTTTTAAGATTGATTTCTTTAGCTCTTTAAGTCCCTTTTAGCTTGTTTAAGTTTGTGTAGTGGGTTTTCCTTAAGGTTTTTATTTATTTATTTTTAGCCCTTTTAGTTTTTATTTCAACTTTCTTTTAAATTTCAAGCTTTTCAAGCATGTTCTTTAATTTTTTTGTTTGTAAAGCCTGATCTAGAGAAAATTAGTTGTGTAATCCTTTGATATTTGTCTAGGACTAATTTAGGGTTAATTTGATTAGGAATTGAGTTAAAAATGTTAGTTTTAGAGGATTATGCATGAGTTAATCATGGGGTATAAAATGGTGGAGCTTAACCGTTTGAATCACTATTTAAGTCTGCCTAGAGAGTCAAACATTGGAACCAAAATGATGGAACCATGTTAAGCATAGAAACAGTGCAGTTTTAGCTCAGATTTGTCTTCTTCCTCCTTTCTTCTCCTCTACAATATAGACTCGCCCCTAACCCCAAAATACTTGATTTCTCGCTCATTTCCACCAAAATTTGTGTTCTTGGGTTCAAATTGAAAAAAATTCTATCCTCTAATTGATTATAGCCTCAAATAACAAAAAAAAAACTCTAAAAACACATCAAAATCACTTAGAACTTATTGAAAGTACTGCTCATGTCCGACTCTTTAATTGCATTTTTCTTATGATTTAGGCATTATTTTACAATAATTTTAGTAAAATTGGGATCCTTGAATTATTCTTTATTTTTTATACTAATCTTGCCCATTAATTTGTTAGTAAAAAATTTAAGAATTCTCCGAGAAATGAAAATATAGTAATTTCACTTTTTTTTGCCTATTTTTCTCTCTAATTCATTTATTTTGTTTTAATATTGGATAAAAATGAGTCCTAGACAAGTCTAAGGTGCTTCGACTTTAAGAACGCGACCTAACTTTGAGGATTCTTGCTTCTCAACTTAAGAGAATCCTAATTACTTCGAGAGCCACCTCCCAAACTAATTTATCAATGAAAAGTCTCTTGCCCCTTCCTTAGATGCTGCATTTGACATATCTAGCACCTTCAATGCTCTTGGTTGGGACCTTATTCTTGTCTTAGTTGGCCCCTACTACACTTTGCTAGTATGATAATTCTATGCTAACATTGAAGAGAAAGATGATGTTGATCTCTTTGATACTCGTTCGATGGTGAGAGGTACACGTATTACTATCACTCGAGTTGCACTTTCTACTATTTTAGGTGTACCAAATGTTAGGGAACTTTATATTCATCAAGTTTATCGAGTATATGGAGATATTGTAGAGTTAGATCCCTCATTTATCATTATGGTGGCTCAAGTTGATTTTCAATTAGTAAAGCCACCATGTAAATGCTATGATCCCACTTATCAATTGCCAGTTCAAAAGAGGATAATAGTTGCTTTATTAAGTTCCAATGTGTTGCCTCATACTAATGGGTTGAATGAGATTAGGTATAATGTTACTTACATTTTATAGAAAATGTTTCAGGGTTTAAGATTCATAAAGGGTTTGCCCCTCTCCCCTTTTGTTTTAAATAGCATTTGGAATAGGCCAGAAGCCTTAGTGTGCATTTCTCTCCTCCTACTATTGATGCCCCTTTTATTAGACCTTCCTCTATCATCAATGACTAGATGGTTATGTTCCTTTGCCTATAATAGTATATCTTAAGGATCGTGCTTAAGGTTGATGATGTTTAGGAGAGAGTTTATTAAGTCCATAGTTAAATTGATATCATTTAGGACTATGTTGGTGCTTGATGGCCTCCACCTAGTTAGCTTAGTCAGGATTTTATCCTTTTTTTTCTTTGATTATTGCCTAGGGCTTTTTGTGTTTTTGTTTTTTTTCCCTAGTTGCTTTCTTTTAATGTATTCCTTTTGGTTACTTCTTTTTTTTGGCTTTGGATGTATATGCTCCCTTTTTAGGTACTTTCATAGTTATATTTATATACATGGAGCATTTTTTTTTTGGGTATGTTGTACATGTGATTTTATCTTTTTCTATGGTATCCAGCTTGTTGTTTTCAATGATTATACTTAACTTTCAATCTTCATTTTAATGGATCATCAAGAGAAATTATTATCTGGGTGCTTTTTATTCCTTATCTCTTATCTAATGTTTTTCTTTATGCTTTATAAACATTATGGACCAATGTTCACCTTTAAGTATGGGGGAGGAATACTTTGTTTGCACATTTGTTTTGCTTGTCCATCATTACATCATTCCTTTGTCTTATCAAGATGTTAGGTTTTTTATTTTGATAATTGATGAACAATGGATTTTATATCACTTTATGTTTTAGATGATTAAATTCATATGAGCATTTTGGACATTCCATTTTAAAAATGAATATTTCTAAGTAATTGGATACATATTTTATACATTTTCCCCATCCCTGTTAAAAAATGATCAAATGGAAGTGAAGAAAAAAAAAGTAACCAGTTGATGTGAGGTGATTTAATTGAGTAATTGGGGATGTTGACAATGAAATGTTCATCTTTGCATAAAAATATTAAATGACCTCTCAACCAAGCCAAGCTCACATAATTAATAAATTTTTTTATGTTTAAAATGATCAAGGATGTGGAATGTTTTAAGCCGATGATACCTCTTTGCTTGGATTATATTCAATTTGGACTTGGAATGGAAATATGAACTTAAAATGAACTGGAAGAAATATGTAACGATTTCAATTCTTTTGTGAGTTGATTAGATGAATTTATTCCATAATCTCTTAATTTGCCATATTGATTGAATGATTGAAGAAATTTATTCAAGGACATTGGTTGTTAAATTGGCATTATTTTTCCTAAGATTATATGTTATTGTGAATTTAATGATGGATTTATTTGCTTTATGGTAAGAAATGTTTAAGTGTGCGTGAGTTGATAAGAGTTCATTTCATATAGTGTTTCATGGTATTTTGACGTTAATTCATTCCTATCTTGATGATAAATTGTTTAATTTGTGTCTTAGATTGTTTGATTTGTAAATCGAAACCTAATTCAAGTGGAAATGAATCAAAAAGCGAAGAATGGAGCTAAATTAAGAGAAAAACGATTGTACTTGGTAGCCTTATTTTTAACTCCTAAAGACCCGAATTATACTCAACCTTAGGAGTCAAACCCTGGGGGGGTAAACAACGCCGTTATAGTCATTTTAAAGTGTCATTTAAAGGGTAGTTGGGACAAAACTAGTTGAATATTTAATTATCATTAGCTACAACTTGCCAACTTGCTCTTGTATGTCTCAGATAAATATATTGACTATCTAAATGTAAAAAAAAAACAAGAAGAAAGACCTAAAACATGAAGTTTAAAAGAGAAAATTAGATTGTTCTGGTTATAGGGCTCTTTTCTCTTATTCTTCATCTTTTTTATCTTTTTTTACATATTTCAGTTGTTAATTAAGGATTATGGAAGTTCAAACACGTGATTCAACCATGTAAATGTGTTTGTGGCTAGTTAGTAGTGCATTCTAGCCTGTGTTTATATTAAAATGAATATTATGAGTATGATCTATTTCTTATTTCAAATGAGTGGCTAATTCAATTTTTAGTTGTGGGATGGTTCTTGAATGATCTAAATATGGGCTACACATGTTTATAAATGAGTAAAGGTTGTTGCTTGGTTAAATGAGGAGATTAAGGCTTAGTCTAAACTAAACACTTAGAATAAAGTTAAGAAATAACTCAAGATTAGAGAAATATAGTTAAGAAACCTGATTTAAATCATTGAATAACCAAAACGTGATTTATCTTAAGGCTTATAATATGAAAACTAGATTTTTTAGGTTAATATTTCTAGACTTTATTCCTAATGCTTAAAGATTGATGAACGGAACTTCAACTTAAGCAATTAGAGAAAAAGTTTTGTCTTGACCATAACATGACTTAAGTTTAGTGAAATGACCCTAAGACAAGTCTTTCAATGCATAATTAATCCATTTAGATCATTAAAAACCAATTCCAAAACCAATTTATCATTTAGGCAATCCTTTTGTTCCACCTAAGTTATTTTGCATAACTTAACACTTTAATTTCAATAGCTAAATTTAGTTGTTAAATTCATTAAATTCAAAACCTCTAGACAATTGTGACTTAATTTGACTTAGTAGTTGCAATTTGGTGAATCCCTATAAAATGGTAACCTGGATATAAAATACTTCCATATATTACTTGTGACTTGTGCACTTGCGATCATTATTGGTTTGGAATTGAAAAAGGAAGAATATTTATGCTTTAAGGCCTTAATTTGTGAATTAATTTAAGTCAATTGGACTTATTAGAAAAGCAAAAATAGTCTCTAAGCTTACAAATACACACTTAAAAGGGTTTAAAAGAAATTTTATGAGTTAAGAGAATTTATAAAATCAAAAGAGATTGTCATTGAGCATTCTCTTTATCTTTAGGAATTAAATTCATTTGTTTAACTTTTGAGAAACTAATTGAGCTTTATTTATTTCATGTCAAGTAAAATTGATCTATGTTTCATTTAAAAATTTTCAATAATTTTTCAAATAATATATTTTCGTCTTGATTAAGGTTTAAGTACTATTGAGCCCTAGTCACTGTGATTTCAAGTATTACATCATTAAGGAGGGTGTCATTTGTGAAGGGGCATTAAATTTATTAGGGATTGAAACTCTTCACCTAAAGGAATATTGCAAAAGGTTTTTCTTTTCCATTATAGTGGGTATTGGGTTAATAAAAGAGGTTTCTCTCCACCTCATTTTTTAACAAGATTTTGATGGTGACTTAGAGAGTAAACATATGCAAAGTGCTATTGCTAAACCATTATAAATGTAAATTTTTGCATTGTTTCTACCATCTATATTTATTATGCTTGCTTGTGTACTTAATCTATAAATATATTATGCTGTATTAGAATCATCATCATCATCAACTTAGTTAAATTATGGTTAAGGACATTCATTAATCGCAAAATCTTATTAAGTTTGAAAATTTTTTGAAACACCTAATTCACCTTACTCTTAGGTACCATTAGGGCTAACAATAATATCATTTGATATGATGGAGTCAAATCCCTTTAAAAGTGAATGATTAATGATATTCTCAAAAGTTGAACCCTCTTCTTATGATCTCTGAAATTTATATGGAATAAGTCATTAATAACATTTTCCTAACACAAATTTATGGTTGAATTTGAATTTTATGTATTAATTACAAGTACTGAAGAACCTCATTTTGAAATTTTGAATATACCTTCATTTATTTAAACTAAAAATGATCTCATTTAGGTGATCTCTGTATGTTCATTAGGAGTATGCCACGATTATAATGACCTAAATTTGAAAGATTTTCATTGAAAACATTAGAGGATCTTTTAAATTGATTATATTGACTGTCATACCTTAATCATTCCCTCAATATCAAAATCAAATGGTCTAATAAAGATAAAATATGTTAAGGAACATTAGGTCAAATAATAAAATGGTTATTCTTAAGATATTTTGGTCTAGGAATTTCATATTGTCAGGATGTATAAAAAAGCACTAGAAATTAAATTAAGAAAAAAATAAATTGATTTGTAATATGATATGGAAAACCATTCAAAAGGCATTGAAAGATAACTAAGGGAGTATTAAAGCATTCATTAATCTATCATCCTCCAAAATACTATAAATTAATAACAAAATAAAAACCATTAATATAAGAAAATGTTCATAATTAATACATGGTAGTTTTAGAGGAATCATTTAAATGTAAAAATGTTTCAAATTAATAAATACTTATTTCTTGTACTTAGCAATAAGTGAAATAGATAGAATATGAAAAATAAATCAATAAATCAATAAAAGTACAAAATGTTAAAAAATAGACAAAATTGTTGATCAAGTACAATTACCCTCAAGCCCCTCATTTTGCAACTTTGAGTCCACAAAATTAAGTTGAATGTGTTGGAAATGGACTGTCATTAGTGCTTTCTCCACTCTCTTTCAGCTTTAGTTGCCTGTAATTTTGAAAGATCTGAATTTACCTTGAAAGAAAACATACTTTTTTAATTGTATAAGTTCTAACCCTATCATGATAATTATATGTTAGCTTTGTTTTATAATAATGAGGATATGGAAACCAAAATTGTTTATTTGGCACCGGTGTAACTATACTGTGATTCAAAAGTAGTTTTTAAAATTTCATAAAAAAGAATCCTATTAGTCATAAGGGTGCTTTTCTTATTTCATATCTCTCCCAATTTTTGTTATCCCATTGATGTTGATGACAATGTTAGCCCTATTTCCACTTATTGTGATAGGTAAGTGAAGCATAATTAGATAGGGTGCTACATGGTGGAGGTCCTAGATGATTGGGGCAAGCTTTAGCAAATTCCACTTGAAGAGTATAAATAATTGATAGTGGAAGCAAAGGATGATAATAGCGTAGGAACTAGATAGGTGAAAATTTCATTAGAGCTCTTTCTTTTGCTTGATTCTTTTTTTATTATTATTAGATCTTGTATAGAGTCGAGGGACTAAGAGTACTCAAGCTTTATTTTCTTCCTTCTCCTTTTAAAATGGATACTTAATGAGTTCTTAGCAAGCTATTCTATACTTTATTTTTGAAGACACTATCCAAAACCTCATATTGGCTAACTAACTCATTGAAGAGGTAGTTTGAGATGTCATAATTTTTAATAATATAGTATTTGATATTTTTAAAAATAGGCTAAAAAATTTTTCTAGTTAAGGGGATTAGGTTTCATTAGCTTTATGTGCCACATTCTTGTGTTATTCTTCCAATAATAAAATTTTTTAATTAGAGTCCATTATAGGTCACTACGTTGTCGTGACAAATGATTAGTCTACATAAAGAAACCACTACAATGTTGTTGAAGTAAGATTCTTAAGAAAGTAGTAGATTAATAATTATTCATTATTAATATGTGTATCTAAATTACCTTAAAACATTGTTAGATGGGCTCCCAGATCCTATTATTCTTATAAAAAATTTTACATCTTTAATTTTTGGGGGAGTTTAACATTTGTAACTAAGAAAAATTATCGAGGTGCATAAATATTAGTGCATGTGGCACTTATAATCATTTACATTGTCCTTATAGATTTTTAAGTCATGTCAATCACTTTGTTAGTTACATCCCTCATAGTAGTTTGCCTTATCACCTTAATAATTATGGAGCTATAAAAAATGTTCATGCATCAATATTAGCTTTAAAAGCTAATAATATTAGTACTTAGTGAATGGAAATTTCTAGTGTAAGATATATAGAGAGAGGTGGAGTCAATTATTAAAACAAAATGGCTTATAGCATGCTAGTGTTAGAGGAAATGGGTAAGTTGATGTTAATGAAAACTAATTGGTTGATACATAAATAAGCTAGTAAGTTGTTTTTGGTCAAAATTGAGGCACTCATGCTGATTGCAATGGAGAAATGATGTTAGAGGTGCCACGAAATACAACATATAAGTAAAATGTAAGAGTTAGTTCAATGAAGGGAACTTTTACTTTTAAAGTGCTAGGTTAAGTTTCCTTCTTATCTTAGGACTTTCATTTAGCTCACTTTCTTCGTCTAAGTTTTTTAGTTATTTGAGCTAATTTCTCTTGCAACTTGTCAACATCAAACGTATCTATTTATAACGATCCCATTTCATTTGGTCCTAGTGAAGTAAGAATTTTATTTCACTTTTCTAGCCGTCTTCTTTGAAACAATGATTTTTTTTAATTTTCCATTACATATTAACATAATTACACCTAAGAAATGAATGATTACTTAATTAAGAAAATAAAGGATATATGAGAACGTAAGCAATTAGGCATACCTAAATCCTTATTTAAAATTGATTCTTCTTTGTAAGTAGAACTTAGATATCTAAGTAGAATCTTGTTATCCTAACTTCAACTCATTTCACTGTCCTGACTTTTAAATAAGGTTTTCGACTTTTATTCCCATATTCCTCCCTTCTTATTAAGGCTTTGATCTTAAAGGAGAGGAAAGGAATTAAAGTATATAATCGAATGATGTCCATTGAACATCATCCTAACCTTAAATCTTACAAGGAAATCATGCATGGGTTTTGGCATCCAAATGGAAGGACATAAATTTATATATGTACATATATAAAAATATACACATATAAATCATAAGTTCATTGTTTTTCTAAAACTGAAACATGTCCTTTTCCTAAAGTACATTGCATACTTTATAATATAGAAAAGAAAAAATAATAATTAAAGTGTTAGTTATGCGAAAATAAATAATTAGTCACTTAACTGCAACCTTATATTAGGTGTGCATTAGAGTATGTTTCCTAGGTTATAAAGTGTGTTAATAGGAATTCTTAGGGTCAAAATCATGTGTTTATGGCTTAAATTTATGTTATTGTTGATGTTTTATGTGTTTTGTCTGATGATTGCTGATTTAGGGCATGATTTGACCTTATTTGAAGGAATATCTAACGTGTTTTAATGTGGAGTTAATGTAAGGAGTCACTTGGAGAAGACAGAGAAGAGGTTGGAGAAGAAGATGACAAGATATCTTTACAGAATTGTGCAGACTGTATGATCATGCACACCGGCTGATAAGAAAATTTAACACTCTTACTCACGATCATGTACTGCCCAAAAACTACTTAGATGTGGGATTCACATATTTTTGATGATTTAAAGTTACTTATAGCACAAGAATAGAGGAAAACCCTAGGATTTGCCAAATAAGGTGATAGACTTGATTTTTATACCATATTTGCCTCCAATATAGGCTAAATTTTTGTATAATTGATTACATTTGATGTTTATTGGTTTAATTATGTGTTTGATTGATGAACATTATAGTTAGAGTTGACTTAATTTAGAAAATCTGAGAAAAGGCTACTGAAATTTGAAGTTTTAAAGTAAAATGGCAGGACAAGGGATGTGCTATTCAAGCCTAACAAGCGTCGTTCTACACTACCAGGCGTCGTTCTACTGCTGAGTCAGAGACTTAAATGGCAATGCTCAATAGGCACTATTTAACTCCTTTCAAGTGTCGTTTATGTAATAGCTAGTTTTTCAAATTGGGGGATTAGAATCCTAGACTATAGCATCGAAGGGTTGAAATTTTATGAATTGCATTTCATTCATATTCAAATCACAAGCATAACAATAACATAAACATAGGAATTATGAATTAGTATATTGCAAAGAATATTTATGCACTTAATTGGCTCATTCTCAGGTATGAGGGTTAAAAATGATTGTGATGTAAATTGTGTTTTGTGTATGTCTTGAATTTTGGTTTGATTGAATATAAGAAATAAATTTAGATTTCCATGGTACAATTTCAATTTGCATTTGGTTTAGGAAACATGCTGGAAAATTAAGATGAAATACTGAGAAATTAAGATGAAATGCTGGAAAATTAAGATGATTAAGCTTAAGCTTATGAATTAGTGACATTTGGGATGGAAAATTAAATGATAAATGGCATAGCTAATTTTTTGGAAAATGGCAGTAATGAGTGAGTGATAAATGGCCTAACCTAATGGTGCCATTTGGCAATAAACGTGCAAGACAAATGGAGACCATACATAAGGACATATGGCCTTGTAAGATACCTAGCACCTAAGGGTAACATGTGTCAAAGCAACCTTAGTTGGATCATTTCTTCTTCTCTAACCATAGAATGTGTGTGTTTTGGAGTTTGTCTTGATTTCTGCATGCATGGAGAGCTGATGTAACTTAATCTTTGGGTTGGAATTTTAGCTAGACAAGTAAGTATGATGATGAGTTAAGATGAAGTACATATGATTCTACTGGAAATTAGTGCAGGTTTCAGTTTTGTCTTCCTGTTTTGACCAATTTTACATATCGTTAGAGCACGAATTTGAAGAAACTCAAAGCATAACAGTTATAGATATAGGTCTGATCTTGACCTCAGTAAAAGTAGCTTAATACAAGAGTTACTATAACTTAAGTTATGCTTATTTCTCTAACACTACCCGTGAAAGACCTCTGTGCAGTCTGAAATTCTGATGTCACTAATACAATCTATTTTACATATCTTTATGGTCTTAATTTGATGAAACTCAAATAATAAAAGTTGTAGATATAGCTCTAATCTTGATTTCAATGAAAAGGTTTTGATAAAAGAGTTACCAAAACTTAAGTTATGCTTATTTCTCTAATAATACCTATGAAAGACCTTTGTGCAATGTGAAATTTTGATGTCACTCTTACGATCTATTCTACATATTTTTGGAGTCCATATTTCATGAAAATAAAAGCTTAGAAGTTGTATATATAGGTCTGAACTTGACCTCAGTGAAAATAGTTTGATAAAAGAGTGACTACAAAGTAAGTTATGCTTGTTTTCCTAATACTACCCATGATAAACCTCTTTGTAAAGCTAAATTCTAGTTTCACTTTTGAGATCTATTTTACATATCCTTTGATAATGAATTTGATGAAACTAAATGAATGCCAATTGTAGATGTAGGTCTTAACTTAATTTCAGTGAAAACAGATTGAGAAACGCGTAACTAAAGCCTGCGTTATGCTTGTTTTCCTACTACTGCCTGTGATAGACCATTGTGAAGGAACCTAATATTATTTCCTAATTTTTTAGAACTTTAAAGCTCGAATTAGTCCAAGCATAAAACATGAAAAATGATCCTCGAAATAGTTTAGCAAGAAGCTATCTTGAGAAGTTTAGGTAGTTAATTTAAATCAGTGGATTGTTTTGATTTGATTGAGTTCAAATCTAGAAATTAGTATTTGTGTAAGGAATACATGAATTCTCTTAAGGCAAAGAGATCTTAAGAACGTGAGAAATGTGTATAAGGTAGGGATGAATGAGAATTGAAGACTATGGAGTAATTAGGTTTGAGAATTGAGTAAATGTATGAATCTATATATTACTGGAAAAATTTTAGTGAATGACTAAATGTAGCTTGCTGAAATTCTAGATTTAAAGTAACAATTATGTGAGTGTCATAAGAGGCTTTTAATCATGAAAATTTTCAAGGATAAGTTTAAAAACTAAATTTATAATGATATAAAGATGTTCTCATAAATGTAGTGTGATTCAAAGTATGTAATTGGCGCATTGGGAATTATTGAAAGAGAACCAGAAAATTGTGTGAATGTCATAGGAAAAAGAATGATAAATGTTTGAATGATGAATTGAAAGTGATCAAGTGCATTAA
>JAOXYD010043447.1:0-13630 GCA_028565735.1 Pinacopodium congolense | reverse complement strand
TCATTCCTCATACATTAGTTTAGTGAAAATATCATCTAATTAATGCATAGTATCAATAAAATCAATTTTTATACCCCCATTTTGAACATGATCTCTAATGTGTCTTTTTCCATATGGAATTAAAACTTTATATCCCTACAATATAGACCAAACCTTATATCCCACTTTATCTCATTGATGACTTCTTATATATATGTATATATTCATCTCATGATCTTTTTATGTGTCAAAAGACATAATATCAAATCAAACTATATATAATATGCTTACGATTGATACAAATCTTAAGACTTTAACCCACACTGATGGCTCTTAAATTATCTATCTTTTAGGTATAATTTCATGATGATTATATTGATTTATAGGGGAAATTTCATGTTAGTTATGCGCATATTGACTTACTTTTTAAATAGGAAGCTACTCCTATTAAATGTGATTTTAATGGTTGATTTTGTTTTTATAGGATTTTGGTGAGCAATATAATACATCTTTTAAGTTAAATAAGATATGGGAGCAATAGGGAAGCAAGAACATTATGTTAGGAAGCTCCATATAAAATTTCATGACTAATGAACAAATGATGGAAGGTGTTTTGTGAGAAGACCAAAAGAAGCAAAAAATTGGACAACTTACAAACCAAGTTCACAATCGTGACCTTATCGTGATTCTTGTTTAGAGGAAATCATGGTTAGATTCATAGTTATGATTTTTACTGTGACTCAGTAAGGGCAGCACATTATTTTGACCTAAATTAGGTTACTTTAGGGAATCCCTGGCCTCTCTTGAGGATCTAAGTAGCTGCTAAGGAAGAAAACTCGACTCCTAAGCCATCTTCCAAGGTTTCTACATAAGGTTGAAGGGTGAAGAAGGATCCAAACCCTCCAGATTGAGGATTGATCATTAAGGAGTAAAGGAAATTAAGATATATAAACATGATCTTCTCTTTATTCTTTTTGCTTATGATTGTTGTTATGATTTTTACAATGCATTAGAACTAAATTTTTTTTTATAAGATTTAGGTTTTTATGAGCTCTAAGATGTAAAATTCATTATTTTCTTTATTTAACATTGACTTTCTAGATTACGTTGGATTTTTTTTTATAGAATTAATGACATTGGTTTTTGAATGTTATAAGAATGTAAACTTCAGTTCCAATGATATGATTGTGTATGTTTAGACTGAGAAATCAGATGTTTGATTTAGATTAATCTATAAATAATGCATTTTGCATGGAGACTTAGAGACATGCTTACATAAGGTGTCCAGATTAGGTATAAACTTAATCAAAACAATAAGTTCCATAGAATGTTTAAAGCATTCAATTAATAGAATGAGATAGAGAGAACTTTTGCTTGGTTTATCAATTTTAATAGAATTACATATCTCAAAAGAGAATGTGATTTACTTTAGAGAAACTATAATCTAATAAAATCAAAAAACATGTTAAATCAAAGTTAAATAATGATTACGAATACATTCTAGAGAGATTAATTACCTAGATCCTAAATTTATAATTTTTCTTTTGAAAACTCTAACTTCATAATTGTTGCTAATCCTTGTGATTATTTTTGAACTTTACTTTTAGTTGTTTTTATTTATTTTCTTTAATCAATTGATCAATCACACTTCAGGCTAGATAATAGGAATAGAAATTTACTAATAATTGTAGTTCTTGAGGATTGACAACTTAGACTAACAGAGGCTCTACTACATAGCAATAAGTGCACTTGTTTTATTGCATATTTAGTATTGTTATTTATGGTTCTTCAGTTTACTCTTATTTAAAAATTAGGCATGTCTACATTCAAATTAAGTTTTTAGTACTGTTATTGGGAACTGCATTATTATTAATTTTTTTTCTATTCTTTATTAGACTAGCCCTCTGTATTTTATTTTTATTTTTATTTTTTAAGTCTTTTCAATCTTTAAGTTTCTAAAATTTTAATTTTGTTTAAAAATTCTTTATTTCTTTATCTTTTGCTTGTTTTTTCACTTTTTAGGATAGGTATCCTTTGTATGACCAGGAGTCATCCCGTGGAATTATTTAAACCAGAATCTGAAGTAGAAAGAACATTTAAAATGCATTTAAAGGAGAAGAAATCGAAGAGCAATAAGAAGTTTAAGGTCCTTAAGTTACAAGTAGACAGTATAGATATAAAACTAGAGTTGCGAGCACAGTTAACTATGAAAAATCTTTTGAGATCCTCGTTGTAAGGCACGGAGTCTAGTATACATACACCAAGGGTAGATAGCATAAATTTTGAAATAAAGCCATAGATGATTTGAATGCTGTAAAATTATTTACAGTTCGATTGGCTTGTAAACAAAGATGGGGTCTTGTAGATATGTGATACCTTTAACCTCGATGGTTCCTTGGAAGAAGTAAGGATGAGATTATTTCCCTTTACATTAAGAAGTATAGCCAAGAACTTGGTTGAATTCAAACCCATTTGGTTTCATCACTTCATGGAACCAATTGATAGAAAAATTCTTCATAAGGTATTTACCTCACTCTCGTTTAACTAAATTACGTAACGAGATTATTTATTTTCAATAATGGGAGTAGGAGAATCTCTATAAAGCTTAGAAGTGTTGGAACAACATGCTAAGGAAGTGTCCGTACCATGGTTTTGATCTCAACACACTCATGTAGACCTCTCATGGAGGTTTAAACTTTGCCACAAAGTAATTGATAGATGCATCATCTAGTGGCACAATTAGTTTTAAGACCTTCAAGTAGCTTTGTTAAACTAAGGGTTAGTTCAACCTTTTGATGATGACAAGGTGTTTTCTATTAATGTATTTGTGTAGTTTGTTATCGATAAGTTTGAAGAAAACAAGTCTTAAAGTTCATGGTAAAGACTTGAAATGCATGATTGTGGAGTCTTAGAGTTGAAGAGCTTTAACGAAAGATAAAGTTGAAAACTATCTTCATGATAAGAGAAGCATTAGAGATAAACTTAAAGCTTGAAGATAGAAGATCAAGTTTAAGAGTAGAATTTGATAGATTTTTGTGTAAGTTGCCTTGTAAGTATTCTAGTCTTACTATAATGTTGAAAGGGATTAATTATGCATATGCATTCATATTTGGTATTTGCATATAGGATGCATAATTAAAGTGTTGTTTGTGTTTGATGTGTTTGAAAATCCTCTTCATGTTTGGTTAAAAACATATAAGGTATTACATGAGTATATATGTTGAATGAATTGAATAAATGATGAATGGATGAACAAATTGGTATAATTAATGATTTGGTAAAGTGGTTATGATGTTATAAATTAAATGATTAAGTCTTAGGCTGTATGAATTTAATTGGAGTTGTATGGATTCAAGTTGATTAGGTTATGCATAAGATTATATATGATAAGATAGATGTAGTTGATTAAATTAAAGTATTAAGAAAATTTGGTAAGAAGATTGAATTTAGTCATGTTGAATTGTGAAATTTGTGTTATGATATATTGGTTTAGTATTGTTTTGATATGGGTCTAACTTAGGATCGAAAGGTAAGGATTAGTCGACTGAATTGTTAAAAGTTAAAGGTTGGTCGATTGAATGAAGATATCGGTCGACCGAACAGATAAATGCTGAAAGACAGTTGACCGAATGGTTGTATCGATCGATTGGATACTGCAAGTTGGAAAATGAACATTGGACAACGACTATTTTTCCAATGGTAAAAAGAATTAATGAATATAAACATTGTGCAACGACTATTTAGTCTTAAAATGAGTATAAATATGTGTTGTTAGTGAAGTTTTTGTATGCAAGAAAGATAAAAAGATTTCATACATCAAGATTAAGTATTATTGAGTATTGCTGGTGAGTTTATATATGAAGTTGGTTTTTGAGTGTATTTTATGTTTCATTTTCATACAAAAGTATTGTGTGAGCCCTTAAATACCGTGATGAGTTAAGGGTGACTATTTTGTGAAGCGTGGTTGTGAGAAGGGTAGAAGTTGTGAGTGATCTCTTGTAAAGATTATTTTTTTAGCTTGGAGAAAGAAGTGTGTTGAAAGGTTATTCCTTAGCCTTAGAAAAGGGAGTGATAAGTTATTCTTTAGCCAAGAAAGAGAGAATAAAAGGTTATCCTTGAGCCTTAAAAAAGGATTGTATTACTAACATTGTATTTATTTTGGTTGCAATAGTGTAAAAATCTCAATAATGGTATTGAGGACTAGACATAGGAGCAAGTGGGCACCTGCGAACTAGAATATAAATCATTTGTGTCCTTCTTCCTTACTCTTTTACTTTTATTCATTTATTTTTATTATTTAATTTATTTTTACTATTTAATTCAATATATTAGATTTGTTGTTTTTACATTTAAATAAATTGGTAAAAGATTAAATTGTATAACTTAGAAGAATTTTAACACTTAATCCACCCCTTCTCTTAGGTGCCATATAGGGCTAACAATTGGTATCACAGCCTAGGTCTCACATTATTTTAATTCTAACAAATTAGTGAGTAAAGATTATAGCACTTAGTTTAAAAGTACCCCCTTTGTTTAATGGAGATAATTTTAGTGATTGAAAAATTAGGATGAAAAAATATTTTTGAAATTTAGGAGAAATTATTAGAAAAATCATAGAAAATAGCCCTTATATACCTTCAAAACCCATAAAAAATTTAACATTTAAAGATGTATCAGAATTAAATGATATTGACCATGCGATTTTTTCATTTAATTATAAAGTTATTGGTATTTTGTTGTCTACTATAAGTGTAAAAGTATTTGACAAAATTGCATCAAGATGTGAAAGTGCTCAAGAAATATTGTGTGAATTAGAAGAAATATACTAAGATGATGAACAGGAAAGTGAACACAAAGAAGTATCCTTCTTATGCTTCTTAGATGACTAGGTACGTACTTCCATAAGTCCTTGGGATAATGAAGAAACATCTTGTTCTAAATCTCATGATAATAATGATGAATGTGATCTAGAATATTTTTATGAAGAATTGTTAAAATACATAGAGTCTTTGGTAAAGAAGAAAAAGAACTGGTATGATAAGTATAACGAAACTTCGAAATTTCTTGATAAATGTAGATTATAAAATGAAATGTTGAGAAAAGAAGTAGAATCAAAGAAGGCTATTGAATGTGAAATGAAAAAAATTGATAGAAGAGAGTAGGATTTTAAAGAATAAATTAGAATTGAAGAATATGGATGGCTGTAGGATTGAAATAAAAGAAGAAAATGCATTATTAAAGAAAGAGATAGGTTCCCTTACGGACTCATTTGCTAAATTCACTAAAGGAAATGAGAAATTAGAAAACATGTTGAGTGGTCAAAAGGTTATAAATGATAGACATAGTTTAGGTTATGTTAGTGATAATGGACATTCTTCTAATATGTCTACATTTGTTTAAGAAAAGAATTTAGATGAAGAATAACCTAGGTCATCCATTAAAAATTTTTCTAGGCCTTCATCATCTAGATATCATCATAAGAATCATCATGTATTTTCGTATGCATCAAGACCGTCATATAAAAAGAATGTGCATCTGTAAAAAAATATATATAATTTTTGTGTTGAAACACATCATCAAAATAATGCATATAAGCATTTTACTTTATATGCCTCTAGAAATGTCTATCATACTCATTATACGCCATTAAAGGTGTGTCATGCATATTCTAGACAAGAATTCATTCAAAGAAGAATGTGTATTACTAGAAATGCATATAGGAATAATATGAGACTTCATTTTCGTTCATATGATACATTTAGAAGTTTCAATGGATCTAGACCAAGGTATGTTTACAAAAATTCATATAGATCACATAAACTTTGACTTGTAATTATTATGGTTTCCTTGGGCATGTTCAATAATTTTGTAATGATCATTTAACTGATTTATTGAATGGTTGCAATAGGTATGAAACTAACCATCAACGACCCAAGATGATATAAGTATCAAAATTCGTTAAATTTGTTTTGTATAATTTAAAGGGTATCTCTAATAGCATAAAATAAAAAGAAAAAGTGCTAACATTGTTGAACTAAGGAAGTAAAGAATTTAAGTAAACATAAAAGGGAGGTACGCCTTGAACTTACACTTATACTGATGAATTTTCTTGATCATATGTTACTTTATATTTTGAATACTTATGGGTTTGATTATTAATTGAATAATTGTTTGTGTGAAAATAAAATTTGTTTGGTTTTCTTTGTGAATTTCTTTATACTATATGTGCTTGACTACGGGTACATTAAGTCGATTGAACGATGCATATCAATCGACCTAATGTTGGTCGACTGAATGATGCATATTGATCGACCTAATGACGGTTAACTAATAGAGTTAGTTCGGTCAATCGGTATTCTGGTAAGTCGTGTTATTACGTTTAGTTACATATCATATCTTTCTTTTATTCTTCGTGTTTGTTTCTCCTACCCCTCAATATTTGAATAATGGTTGCTTAGATTGTTCTAAGAACAATTTTTCATATATCATTCTCCATAATTGATGATTGATGCGTTTGAATTGAATATTTTCAAGTTTTGACATGGTTTGCATTAGAAATCATGATTATAAATGCTTGAATATAATATTTTGATTTTGATAAGAATATGTTAATTGGTTGAAGAGCCTTTTGAATGACATTCTTATATGATTAATTTTTGCAAGTTTAGGTAAAATGAAACTTATGATTTGGAAAAATTTTATTTTGATTGTTTTTTTGGATATTTAGCCTATTTTGAAAAATCTTGACTTTTTGACCCCTCTTATGTGTTTAAAACTTGAGAACTTTCATTTGTTTTAAGAAATTGCTTTTATTAAGGGGGAACTTAGAAGTTTTATAAAAGATAAAGAATTCATTTGTTTACTAAAAGAATTTTAAAATGTTTAAATTGCCTCCATGCATTGATTTATTAAAAGTTCTGAAAGCTTCATAATGTGTTAAAAATTTTAAAATTAGACATTATGTATTTTAATGCTACAGATCTTGTATAGTATGTTTTCAATAATTCATGTCATGACATTATGTAAAGTCTTTGCAAATGCATGATTTTCAAGCATAGAGAGTTTGATAGCATAAAGAGTTAAAATACATGAACTTTTACAAGAAATGATGAAATTAATGGCATTTAAGTTCTTGAAATGGGTTTTTGAAATCTTATGACGTTGGATTGCATGTAACATCAACATTTTTAAGTCTTAGTTTTAAAGCATTATGCTTATATTTAGGGGGAGCATGGAACTTTTTCTAGCTTTAAGTTTCAAAGTTGATTTTTGATAAATTTATGCGCGATATTACTTTTCAAAGATGGAAAAATATTTTTTCATTAAAAAAGGGAAAATTTTTTTGGACAATACGTTTGATGTTTATATTTCTGTAACTTGTTTATTCGATTTATATGGTTGCTCTTTAATTTGAATAATATTGCATGCATTTAGGGATATTACAGCTATTTGAATAATGATTATAGATTTAATTTTGACTCTCTTTATGCATTTTATGCTTTGCGACAAAAGTTTGAATCACCAAAAATTGAGATTGCATAAATTGAGGGGGAGTCTTAAATTTTGAAATCTTTGAAATTATGTAATTTGCAAAGTTTTTAACTTGTTGCATAAGTATGACAAAATTGGGGGAGTTAGTCGAATTCTTGATAATTTTATGATGAAAGATGTTTTTTGAAGCAATCTTGGAATTGTGTAAAGCAATTTAACTGGTATCTTGAAATTGTTTTTACCTTATATGATATTGTTGTGTTAATTTAATTTTTGGTTTCAATTGTATCTTAAGGGGGAGTATCTGTTTTGGCAATGATAAGTGATATTTGCTATGTTATTGCTACTTGATTGTTTAAGTGTTATTAACAACTGGTATTGTGATACTTGTCTTGTTAATTGGTATCAATTATCAGTTTGCCTTGTTTTTCCTTACAATTGGTATTACCAAATCATTTTTCCAACAATTAGTAATTTATGATGTTATTAACAAGTGGTATCTTGTTTTGAAAACTGGTTTCTATTAAGACTAAATACAATATTTGCTATCAAGTTGTGCTTTTTAACTTTTGTTATCATATTCTTTAACAATTGGTATAGACGAATTATGTAAGTCCTATGGCATCTAAGAGAGGGGGTGAATTGGGTGTTGAAAAAATTTCTTTACAAATTTAAAATACTTTAAACATCTTAGACCAAATTCAATTAAATTAATTCTCTAACCAAAATTAAACTTAAATGATATGCCAAACTTTATGCCAATATTAAATAAATTCAACCAATAATAGAGTAACCACCAATGCACAAATATAAAGAGATAAGGGAAGAGATAAACATCAAGATTTATAGAGGTTTGCCTACCCCAAAGATAGACTACATCCTCTCTCCAACTATTTGTTTGAAATTTACTAAGGAACTAATCTCACTTTAATTGGGTGAAGAGTAATTTTTACAATAATCTTGTTTCTAAGGTCAAGAAGAACCTTTACAACAATCTTGATTCTGAGGCCAAGAGGAACCTTTACAATTTTACTTTAAGGTGAAGAGTAACCTGATACAATCTTGTTCTAAGGTCAAGAGGAACCTATCATAATCTTGTTCTAAGGTCAAGAAGAACCTATGACAATCTTGTTTTAAGGTCAAGAAGAACCTATGACAATCTTGTTTTAAGGTCAAGAGGAACCTATTAATCTTCCTTTCTAATGGGTAAAGAGTAACCCTTACAAATACAAAGTACACAATTTTTGTACCACAAAATAGCCCCAAACTTAGGCTACCAAAGTCTCAACTCAAGTTTATATAGCTTATCGAATCTTGATAAAAAAAAAGTAAGATAAGGGTTCAAATGCAACTAATGCAATGCCAATGCATTATACGATCTTTAATGCACATACAAGGCATAAATCAAACCAATTCATATTTAATGATTAAAACAATTCAAATCTTATTTTCTACAACCAAGAGCAACCTATCAAATCCATTTTAAAGGCAAAGAACAACCTATCAACTCAACAATAATCAACATAAATCAATCCCTCTAATTAAGTCACCAATACACACCTTAAATGGTGTTTCTCTTATGCTTATACAATAAAATCAAATTTGAATTTTCTAGAGACAAGAAAATAATATGTCAAGTCTCCCTACATCTCAATAGATCATAAACTATTAAATTGATCCTCCAAAAATGTGATTAATGCATCAAATGATCATATTTAAACTATATGAGCACAAGTTCCCAAATTATGCAATTTTAAAGTTCTAGCCTAAAAACAAATGATTTTAAACAATCAAATGATGTAAAATTGATGCGATAAACCTACTGCAACATTAATTTATCAATTAAAAACAAACTACAATAATAAAAAAATTTTAGAGCATCAACTAAATGGATTAAAATCAAGAACAAAATAGAAACTTTTAGACCTTGACAACTTTAAGTTAACCTGCAAAATTAAGCTCAAACACACAATATAATGGCTTAAAAATCAAAAGAAAATACTAACACACTCCTAGGCACTTACAAAAATTGAAAATAGCAAATTTATACACCTATAAACTAATTAAAACAAAAAATTTAAGTGAATAAAAGAGTTGAAAAAAAACTAGATAGTTTTAATTGTTTTGTGTTCTTAGATCTCAAACAAACATTTTTAGTGCTTAAAAATCAAAGAAAATTTTTTATGCACTTTTGAGCCCTTAAGAAAAACTTATATGGTGATTTTTAATAAAAAAATAAATTTGCAAAATGAAAATCGTAGAATACATAAGTTGAACCAAAATAGAGAATGTTTTGGTGAGTGTGGCTCTGTGAGCTTGAAACAAATAGAGTAGACACTTAAAAAAATCAAATGCAAGCTCAGTGAAGCTCTTCTATATCTAAATGAACTTAAAACACAAATTTTGTAGTAGTAGAAATGGATTTAAACCAAGGAAATCGAATTTGAACAAAAATAGTGCAGAAAATAAAGATAGATTTAGTATTTGAGAGATTTGATCTTGTAATTTTTTTAGAGCATTTAAACTTGTTAAAACAGTTTTGGAATAATATTTATAGGGTTAGGAAAGAGTTGGAGACATTAGAAACAAGAATTAGCCATTTGGGATTAAAAAACTGTTAGAAAAAGAAAAAGAAAATAGCTGTTACGTGTGACAGGGATCTATATGATGGTCTCTAGGAGGTATACGATGCCTTGTAGCCAGCCGTATAAGTCTCTGGAAACATACCTAATACAGGGGCTTAGGAGCTCACCGTATAGCCTTTGAACCCATTGTATATGTTCTAGAAACACATGAAAAATGCCTTTTCAAATTATAAAAGCATTCAATTCATTCAAAACATAAGAAATGCCTTGATTATGAAACTTTTCATTCTTAAACAATTTTAAACCTTTCATAAACTTCATAAATTATCCATAAGCCAAAATCAACATTGCCAATTGTGACACAAACCAATTCAAACATACTTAAACAACTTTAAGTGATAATTCAATTAACTTAAACACATAAAAAAGCATACAGTAAAATAATCAATCACATTACTACTTGATTATGAAACATTTAGCAAATATGCTATTCTAATTCATTTCCTACTATGCCAAAGTCATAACCAAATTCAATTGATTATTAAAACCACAATTCAACTCTTATATGCCTATATGTAAATGTATCATACAATTGTGAGAACCCTTTTTAAGCATTGATTAAGAATCAAGTTTAGTACACTTACACCTTAAGCCCCTTTCCTAAAACTATCTAAACTTGATCTTCATTCTCTTGATCTTCACTCTTGATCATCACTTAATGTTCAATGCTTATCCATTCTTGATCATCAAATGCTTTATCTCTTCTACCTTAGGTTCCATAAATATATTCTTGCATTATAAACATTAACCTATATATTCTTTCACTTTAAACATTAACCTATCTTATAAAGGCATCATAAACTTAAACATTAAAAATAATATTGTTGTGTCATCATCGAAATACATTATTGGAATTTCCTTGGTTCAACAATCTCCCCATTTTTTGTGATAACAAAACATGTGACATTAAAAGTATATAAAACACATATGTAACACATTTTATGTATCAGAACTCATATTTAACCTTAATATCACACATCTTTCTCCCCCTTTTTGACATCATAAAAAATATTACCAATTGTAACTAATTTAAGGAAAAACTTAAAACCAATTGTAAATAACTCTTTTAACTTACTCTCCCTTAATTCATGCATTAAAAAAATACCAAATATGTATAATTCTCCCCTAAATGCTTACAATTATGCATTATAGTAACCCTTATGCATGTAAAAAAGGGATGAACCTATAAGATGCATAATCAAACACATATTATGGATCATTATAGTTCAAGAATGCATATTTTTCTAAAAAATACACAAAACGCGTAACACATCTATTATGCATATGTATGCACCAAAGAAACACATTATGTAACTTCTGCATTAAAAACACATGTTATGCACCTTTGTACACCAAAAGAACATATTATGCAACAAGAAAAAGTCAAAACCATGTGTTTATGCATATTTCATATGAAAAAGCATGTTCATGCACATATTGAATTTTAAACATACATTATGCATCAATGTTATGTAAATTGAAAACATTATGCAAAACTAAGTTTATGTGTTTAATTCCTTTTCAAATATGCATAATTTCAAGGTGATGCAAATTGAAAAGAAATTATATAACTTGTCAAAATGATATCAATTGTAAATTATGATAATCATTTGTAAAATATTATACCAATTGTAAAATAATATAGTAAACATTTATAAAGAGATGATATAAATTGTAAAAATCAAAAGTACTACCAATTGTAAGAGTATGATGCCAATTGATATCAAATGTAAGAAAAGGTACCAATTGAGAATTCAAAGACATGGTACTAATTGAAAATTTAAAAATAAAATACCAATTGCAAAAACAAAATATGATACTAATTTCAATAAGCATTTTTAAAATATGTTCAATTCATCCTTTTCAAAATAAGTCATATGCTAAAAACAATTTAATGCACCTATTAAAAAAATATCATGCAACCATTTTAATAAAATGTACTATTTTCAAAAAAGCTATGCAAATATGCAATGACTTCAATACTAAACATGAAATGGCTCCCCTTTAACCTATGAATTTATTTTTCAATTTAAAACATTCATAGTAAGGCCAGCATTTTCAAATATAACATATATGTTCAAAAATTAAGTCAAGCTATAGATATCTATTGAACCAAGAGAGGTTCCAATCTTGGTTTTGATGATAACAAAACATGTTTAATTACTAATGATTTGAGTTTATGATGTTAATCTTAAAGATAGGTATGGTTGAAGAAGAATCCACTATGGAAAGCTTGGGGTTTGAAGGTCAAATTTTAAGATAATAGAAATTCAAATGAATTGAAAGTTTCAAGACCTTAGATAGTTTATTTCAAATATGTTTGTAAGTTTTACTTTATGTTCAATTGACCTAAGGGCTTAAGTTTGATCATGCACTACATTCGAAATGTCAAAAGTGCATGTTATCTCAATTCATAGGTTAAATCATGTGTTTGAATTGTTTGAAGGTATTTGATCATTTATATAGCTTCCATATATGATTTAAAAGGTGTTTGAAGTCTCAATTATCATTGGGAACTTGTTTGAAAATTTATAGAGTCAATTATGCAGCATATTTTGTGTTTTCTGAACAGTCAACGGCGGGTTGATCATTAGTAACGGCACCCTACTTGAGTACCGTTGATCACCCCTTCTCCAGGAGCATCAATGACGACCTATTAGATGAACAACGGCACCGTTGATCAACCTAGAGGACACCGTTGAAGGGTCAGACTCTAACAGTTAGTTTCCTGTTTCTGGTCTTAACCTTTTTGTCTTCTTTATAACATCTTAAAAACGCTCCTAAACCTTCCTTGAGCCTCTAGACACTATATATACTCCTTAGAAATGAATTGTGATACTCTACACTCTCCAAAAACTGATCAAACCTTCTGAATCTCTTAAAAGCCTTAAGCTGCCCACATTTTCACTGCACTTATTTTCAATCGATTTTTTGCTATCAATTTATATTTTTGGGTGTGCAAATTTGTGTTTAATATCTTGCTTAAGTGTTTAAGAGTTTATTTGATCCATCTTTTACATTTTAAAAAGGTTATTTCATCATATTAAAGCTAGAATTCATTCATCTATCAAAATTGTCCTTGTTGAGACTGTTCTAGCTTGAATCTCGATTCCAGGTGATAAAACCTATTTCTAAAATCGTGTTATTGGAGTTTTCAGATTACTTAAGATCTCTAGATTGTGTTTGAACCTTGTTTCGAATTTTTGAGACCTGTTTGAGTTATCATTAAGCTATAACTTTCATATACTTCAAGATAGCTCCTGTTTTCACTGGTTTGAGTTTGATTCCGATTTCAACTTGCTTAATCTATTTCTATGTATTTGTTATTATTGTTTTATGCTTTTCTAATCTCTTAGGATTCAAATTAATCTAAGTTTCAAATTTTTGGTTGGATATTTCATCATTTGTGTGCATTAGTTCATTTAGACATCAAAACTGTCCAGTTTTTTATGTTCTTCATTCAATCACAATTTTCATCATATAAATCAGTTATGGGTGCATAAATTTATTGTGGC
>JAOXYD010043410.1:0-13631 GCA_028565735.1 Pinacopodium congolense | reverse complement strand
TGGAAGCCTTGGAGTGCATGCCCAAGTATGAGAAGTTTCTTAAGAACATACTAACACACAAATGACTCATAACATTTGACATACATTAGAAGTTACTCATGAAGGTACTAATCAAGTGAAAGAAAGTAAGGTATCCATGCTTACTTATCAATATAAGTTATTTTCTATGCATCATGATGAAAGCATTTTTGACATGTATACTAGATTCGTTAACATTAAAAATGCAGTAAAGGGTTTAGAAAAGTCATATTTTAAATGTTGAGCTTGTTCAAAAAATTTTAAGATCCTTATCCAAGGCAAAGATCGTTGTCATCCAATAGGTGAAATACCTTAATATTTTACCTTTGGATCAACTGATAGGTTATTTACTCACTTATGAAATGAGGATAAAGGAGACCAAAGTAAAGGAGGAAGAAACCATTTCAAGAAGGAGGAACTTGGCATTTAAAGCTAAGAAGGAGGATTTAAGTGATGAAGAGAGCACTTAAAATGATAGTGAGGATAACATAGCTCTTCTCACTAGGAGATTTAAGAATATAATGAAGAAGAAAGCTTTCACCAAGAAAAAAGAGTAAGGTAAGATTGATTATAAGAGAAAACAATCTTCTAATGATATTTATTTTGAATATAGGAAACTAGGTCATTTAAGAAACCAATGCCCTATCTTCAAAGAAAACGAGAAGGAAAAAAGGAGTGACAAGAAGAATAAAAAGGACAAGATGGAGAAGCAATAGAAGAAGATAAGAAAAGCCTTAAAGGCCATGTTGTGAGAGACATCATATGAGACCCAAAGTGACCAAATTAAATATGAAGTCGTAAACTTTTGTCTTATGGTTTTTAAAGATGAGGTTATTGATTTTAATGAAGAATTAAGCTATGGTGATTTGGTTAGGTGTTTAGAAGGTGTAATTTTAAGAAGGAATAAAATATCTTTCAAATATGAAGAATGTAAGAAATTGATGAATGAACTTAGGTTAGAGGATGATAAGCTTAAAAGTGATTTGCCTGATTTAGAAGTTAAGAGTATGGTTGTTGATGTGATAGAAAGAAAATTATGGATGAAAATGAATCTTTAAAGGATGAAATAAAATATTTAAAAGAATCACTAAAAAAATTCACCAAAGAAAAGTAGAATTTTAGATAACATGTTTAGAGCTAAAAAATATTCAAATAATAAGCATGGCTTAGGTTACTCAAAGGAGTGAAAATCCTAATGCCAAGACTACTTTCCTTAAAGGTAAACTTGGATGAAGAATATACTCCTAGATATTCTTTGAACAACAGCACATATACATCCACATCATAACTTAGGAAGAATAACTATGTATTTATGTATTCATTTAGATCTACATATAGGGCAAATGTACATATATCTAGGAACAGGCATAACTTCTTTCAAAATGCAAGAGTTGAAAATAATATATATAAGCCATTTAGGAGTGATTTTCATCAAGCCCTTAATATGCATAAGAAATGCATTTTCATTCATATAGAAATGCTTCTCATGCATACATTCACCCAAGTAACATGTCTCATTTAGATCCTAGTCTAAAACCAGACCAAAGAAGACCATTTAGGAATGGTCCATCAAGGTTTACATATAGTAACAAATTTAGGCTTAATGTGCATTTGGATAAAGTTACATATGAGTGTGATTATTGTGGTAGATTTGGACACTTGAACACATTTTTTAAAATAAAATAACAAAGTTTTCTAGTTCACCAAAGGGCTTAGGAAATAGAAAGGTACTAATCCTCAAGGATTGAAATTAATGTGGGTCCTAAAGTGAAATAAATTTTCTTGTTTTGTAGGAATTCAAAAGTAACAAATGGTATGTGGATGGTGGATGTTCTACTCATATGATGGCTAATCCATTATAATTCACTTCCTTAAAGAGTAAAGATGGAGGTTTTATGACATTTGGAGATAATGTCAAGGGTAAAGTAATTGGAATTGCCCAAGTTGGTAAAAAAAAATGCTACTATTAATAATGTACTTTTGGTTAATGGTTTAAAGTGTAATTTGGTAAATATGGGTCAATTATGTGATAAAGATTTGAAGGTTACATTTGAAAGAAAGTCATGCATAGTTTCTAGTGTAGTTAATAATAGTTTTGTTTTCATTGGAAAGAGAGAAGGAAATATATATACTATTGATTTAAATGAAACCTCTAACAATGATGATAAGTGGTTTGTTTTTATAAAAGAAGATTCTTAGATATGCTAGCATAAGAGACTAGGTCATGCTAGTATAGAGCACATTTCAAATCTTAACAACAAGAGGCTAATGCATGGCCTACCTAAAATAAAGTAAGAAAAAGGCAAGATATATGGTGTAAGTCAAATGGGCAAGAAAACCAAGGCTTCATTCAAGAAGCAAACTATGGTAACAACTTCTAGAACTTTAGAATTGTTGCATACAAATTTGTTTGGACTATCTAGAGTTGCAAGTTTAGGCAGTAAATTATATACATATATAATTGTTGATGGTTATATTAAATTTACATAGGTTATATTTCTCGTTAGTTAAGATTGTACGCCCTATGATACCCAAGAAGAGAGGTGAATTAATTTTTTAAAAATTTCTTTCCAAATTAAACTAACTAAATAACTTAGACCAATTTTAACTAAATACAGTTTCTAACCAAAATTCAACCTAAATGGAATGATGTGATTATTCCAAATTGATCAAATTTAATCAATAATAAAACAAAAAAATTATGTAAAAGTAAATATATAAAAGAAAGAGAAGAACATCAAGATTTACTTATCCTAAAGATAGACTACGTCATTTATCCAATTACTTATTGGAAATTTACTAAAATTAATCTTATTTTAAATGGGTGAAGAGGAATCTTTTACATTGTTACTTAAGGGTGAAGAGTAACCCTTTACAATCTTGCTTTAAAGTTGAAGAGTAACCCAATAATCTTGTTTTTTAAGGGTCAAGAGGAACTCATACAATCTTGTTTAGCAAGAGTTAAGAAAAACCCAATACAATCTTAATTTAAATAGGTAAAGAGTATTCCTTTTTGCAAAATCGAAATATAACAATTTAATCAATAGAAAAATCCCTTAAACATAGGCTACTCAAGCCTCAATTCAAGCTTATATAGCTGATAAAAAACCTAAAAAAAATCAAACTAGGAAAGGGCTCAAATGAAATCAATCCAATTCACATTTAAATATCATAAAAATTTAAATCTTGTTATTCATAAGTCAAGATCAATATATCAACACTCTATTTAATAAAAAATATAAGCCATAAACACAATCAATAGCTAGCATAAATAAATCCCCAAGTTAAGTAACC
Source organism: Pinacopodium congolense (assembly GCA_028565735.1). NCBI lineage: Eukaryota > Viridiplantae > Streptophyta > Magnoliopsida > Malpighiales > Erythroxylaceae > Pinacopodium > Pinacopodium congolense. Next base: position 10,319 of record JAOXYD010043410.1, on the reverse strand, counting down.
AAAAGCACACCTTTTATAGTGTTTGAATGAAGCTGGTGCAATATAATCGATTCTAAAATTTCTAGAGACAAATAAACAATATGGTAAGTCTCCTAACACCTTTTAAGATCATACACAATCAAATTGAAGCAATAAAAACATGATTATGGTATCAAATAATTATATTCAAACAATATTAACACAAGCTATCAAATTATGCAATATTTAACTTCTAGTTGAAAAATCAATGTTTTTAAACTACTAAAAAAATGTAAAATCAATACAAAAACCTACTAGAACATCAATCTATCAGTTTTTAGAAAATCTCAATCATAAAACTGAATTGAACGCACGAAATAGATAGTTTAAATGAAGAGCAAACTATGAGCATACATAAGCTGTAAAAAATAAGTTGTCAAACTTATAACCCTATAAATAGATGATTATAACCTTCTAAAATCACTTAAATACGTTATAAAACTTCTTGGAAGATAGGAAAACAAAACTACAACAAATTTATGTAATTTTGAATCACAAAAATTACACTTTATGTAGGAAAACTTGAAGTAGAATGACTATGACATCAAAGCTAGACATATATGAGCAATCTGTGTTCTTGGAGCTTCAAACAATGTTTTGAGTGCATAAAAATTTTAGTAAAATCTCTAGTGCACTCTTTAGACCTTAAGCACAATTTTAAAGATGATTTTGAAGGATAAAAATAGATTTGAGCACTTAAAATCAAATAACACAGATATTAAACAAAATAAGATAGCTTTAGTATATATGAACTAATGAGTTTTAAATCAACAAAATACACCCTTATAAATGCAAACAAACAATTAATCAAACTCTTAAATATCCAAATAACCATTTATGGATCGAGACTTGCGGAATTTGCAGAATGATTGTTTTTATAATGTTGTTAGAATTGTCTTTGTAAATAATTAATGAGTTATTGTGTTGTTTGTTGTTGTTTTTTAATTTTTCTATACTTAAAATAATAACAGGTCTGTTGAGTTAAATTTTCTAAAACTAATTCTTGCATGTTAAGATTTTGTTTGAATTGTTGACAATAAAAACAGTTGTCATGAAATAAAGATGTCATTCTCCCAATTGTTCCTTAATCTGGATTGCTAATTTTTCCAAATTATCTACTTATTGTTTTAGTTTTTGTAATTCAGTTTTTGTATTTTCTACTTGAGTGGGTAAATGAGATATAGGTCTTTCTATTTTAAAAGAATAAGAACGTAGTAGTATCTGCTTTTGAGAATTAGAAGTAGAAGGATTAAAACAAGAGGGTCTTGATAAAGGTTGTTGTATTAAAGGTATTTCCATAATTTAAGGTATTATTTATTCCTATTTTAACTATATCAGTAAATAATTGATCTAAATAAATGCGATCTGTATGTTTAAATTCAATGCTGTGATGAGAGTTTGTTAATGCATAACTAATACTATATGTAATGGAGAAAAGGTATTGACCAGGTTTCATGAGATTTGCTTTTGTGAATTTATAAGCAATAGTAATAGCTTTGTTTAATTCATGAGATTGTAATGGGAGATTTAATTTAAGTCAACTATTGAATTTAATTTTCTTGTAAGCAAGATTACTGTTCATGATTACTATTAGTTGATTATTTTGTCCAGTTATGCGTTCATCTAAAATTGCTAATCTAATTAGTTGTTGAAGAATGTGTATGAGTTGTCATATAGTGTTGATGAAACTTTTGTTTAGTTTTTTTACTATCTTGGTCGTAAGATTTTATCATAGCATGTGCTTCAGAGATTCTTAATTGAAAATATTCGGATGCATGTTTTAAATTTTTATGTTGCACTTGGTTATAATGTTTAGTATATGCGGATAATTTATAATGAAGATTATGTTGAAGATGAATTATAGTTTTTAAGTGATTAAAGAAAAGTTGACATTGATTACAGCTAGATGTTTGAGTAGAAGATGTTAAAGAAGATGATGCCATTTAATCAGGTGAATTAAGAGATGATGGAGGTGGAGCAGATAGAGGATAAAAAATATCTATTGCTTTAAGAGCATTAATCATATAATGGAATAGTAAGATTTATTTTTGAAATGTTCGTGGTTCTTCAAGAGTTTGTTCTAGATCATAAAATTAATCAATACTTTCTTGTAAATCTTGGATACAAAGTTGTCAGTTGGCTCTGTTTGAATATTCGATTACTTTGAGATGATATATTGCTTTATTTATATGATGTTGAGTATTTTTCATGCTGATAGATTGGCTAACTGAGAGGAAAAAAGCTTGATTAGTTGTGTGATTTGAGTTAATTGGACTGCTAAAGTATTAATTCGTTGTTCGATAAAAAATTGTTGATAAGGGATGAGATAAAATTCTTGTAAGTTTGTAAAATAATTTGAAATCTATAAATTTTCCATTGCCAGTATTTTCGGTTGTTTTTTAAATGTTTTAATTTAGTTTTTAAAATTTTTTGAGCAAGCATTATAAATGAGTGAGATAATGAATATTTGAATCATAGATAAGAGTATTAATTTCATTACTTATCTGGTTAATTATAGTTTCAATACTTTGTAATTGATTAGTAATAGATTGAAAAAGCATATTATGAGGAGAATGTTCAATTTGTTGTATTTGAATATTGATTTGAAGAAAACAATGATATAAAGAATCAATTCGTGAAGCAATATTTTGATAATATGTTCTAAATTGATGACAAATAGAACATTGATAATTTTTCATGATTACAAAGGAGTGTACCAAAAATTTCTAAGAGCTAATTGTATTACGGGGTTTATTTCTTGGTTCTGATGGTCATATCTAGTATGATACTGAAGAATCCGTTTTACTTCTTCTAGTAATCGGGAGTAATATTGTTTTGATTCTTTAGCTTGAGTAATGTTTGCTTCTATCAAAGCTTTGTCTGGGTTGCTGCTTTAAATATATTTGGGATAGTATCATTGATGATAACTGGTGATCATTTTTGTGAAGTAGATTTCATCAAAGGTGTAGTCTTGCATAAGATCTTCTAGATGATATTCTTGTCTTAGAAGTTTGTTGCATTCGGAGCAAAGGATTAACAGCTTAGGTTGACCTAGGAATATGGAACTAGAAGTGTTCTGTGAATTGATCAAAAGAGTTAAAGATAAGTTGTTTTTCTTTTGTTGTTAATCTCAAAGCGTTAATAATCATATGATAGATAGTCCATAAGTAAGACGTTTCTTGTTTAATAAGTGCTTTAATATTTTGAATATATAAATCATGAATCATAGGATAAGAAATTCCAAAAAAACATAATACTTGAAAATTATTTTCAGAACTGGATTCACATACTTTGCATGCTGAATAGTTAATTCATATGGAACATAAACATGTAGGAGTATTAAGACAGAAATAATATGAAGAATATTTAAAAGAAAACTGATAAATGCATACTTGCTTTAAGGAGTGCTGACTTGATGTTTCCCTTTAACACCACCTTTGGCTACTTAGGAGTTTAGTCAAGAGTAGAAGCAATTACTTGAAAGTGTAGTAGAGAGTAATGAAATAATAGTACTTAAATAAGAGACCAGGAAGATTTTTAGAAAGAGAAATTTATTGCTTAAGAGAGTAGGGAAGAGAGTAGTGAGAGGATACCTCTCCAAACGTTAAATTATATAGTGAAAAAAGGAATTTGTAAAGGACATATCCTATTTTGAAAAAGCAAAAAGAAAAAGAACCCACAGTAAGATTCCTGACAACATGTCAGAGCATCTTACTTTCACACTAAAAGTAAAAAAGAAAAGTAGGAAAATATACAATGTGTTGTTGCTGCTGTCTACTTTACATAGTGGAATTACTTTACTTTAGTGTTTTTTTAGGTGCCGTCATCTTCCACAATAGGCTCCACATCATCAAAAGTGGGAAATGCATGAGGTAATGGAGGATTAATTTTTACTTCACCATTGCAGTAGTGACATTTATGTGGTGGATATGCTTGAAGGTGATGGCATATTTGTTGCTTGATTTCTGAAGGAAGTTTGGCACAAATGCCATCAACTTTGATGAGAGGTTCTTTGAATTGTTGCTTGAGAATTAAGGTATGCTCTGGGATTGGAGTTTTAAAAGTCGAGATTTTCAAAATGTTGAAACCTCAATAAGTAATTCGATATAGAGACCCCTTGGTAATTTTTTGGATGCTTTGGAACATGCCTTCAAGACAATTGAAATTAAAGGCACTTAAAAGATGAGGAGTAGTGTCATATGTGGGTGCTTTGTTTAATGTGGGATAATGGCTATTGCTAATTCCCATTTGTATAAATGCAAATTGAGAAGTAATGAGGTTTCTAGTGGTGTCAAAAAATGGATAATTTCTAAAAATTTTGAGAAAGATCTCTCATTCTTTTGCAAAAAGAGATTTATACGCTTTTATGGAGTCAATAAAGGCTACTGGAAAATGGAAGAATACGTCAGTGTTTGTGAATAGATAGTATTTGTAAGGTCTGTTTCAAATAGGATGTATGTAGTATGAGGGTCTATTTCGGGTACTATAACTACTTTGGGTCCTAACTTACTCTGTTGATATGATAAAACTATTGTGGTTTAAGCTCATCTGTCTAGTTGTTGACGGTAGAAAAACATTCCAGAAATGCTTCATGAGTGATATGAATAATTTCTTGTTCGAGTGCTTTGGTTGGAATAGAGTTAATCTTATCCATGTTTACTTTCTTCTTGCCCAAGGAGCGGAGAGTTGCAGAGATGCTAGGATGATTTAATGTATCTTTATCATTGGGCTGAATTGATACGACTGTTTGTTGACTTTTGTAATCATTTAGAGCCTTTTCAGCTTTAAACTTGGACTTAAAACTTTTATGGGTTACTTGATGACCAGAGATGTATTGAGCGGCCTGAGCCCATTGTGAATAGATGCCTTGGTTGGGTCCGTTGAAGATGACATAATTTTTTTCAAGTTTTGGAATAGAGGTAGAGGTACTTGGAATAATTAAACCTGGATTAGAAGGAGTAAGATTAGCAAGAGGGATTACTTTTTGTGATGGTCGGGTACTGGATGTACTTTGGTCTGTTTAATCTAAGAACTAGTTTTTAATAATTATTATAGCTTATTCAAGCTGGTTTACTTTTTTTGCATGGTAGATAGGTGCTTTTAGGTTTGTTGTATTTCTACTTGGCATTTGGTTACTTTGGCTCTTAATTCTTGAATGGCATTCATAATGGCTTTCATTGACGAGTAAGCATATCAGCAAGAAAATTGTTAACAGATTTAATATACTTAATATTATAGTTATATTGGTGTAATTCAAGTTGCCATATGATAAGACGACCTTGATTATAATTACTAAGAATATTATATCGTGAAAAAACACATAAATACTAAGAATCAGTTTGTACTTCAAAATGAATGGGTAATAAATCTACTTTCTATTTTCGTAAAGTTTTCAAAAATGATAAAGTTTCTTTTTCATGGATAGGATATTTAAGTTCAGTAGAATTAAAAGTTCCATTTATATATTTACATAGTTTATATTTAGAAGTAAGGTGTTTCAAAGGAATTTGAATACTTGTAAAATGTATACTTGAAAAAGGGATACTAGTAGACTCTTCGTTGAAGAGTGAATTACTTGTATGCTCTTCATTGAAGAGTGAATTACTTGAATTACTTGTATGCTCTTCAAAGAAGAGTGAATTACTTGTAAGCTCCATAAGGAGTCGATTACTTTGATGTTTAGCTATTGGTTTTACTACTTTTACTAATAAACATCTTGCCCAAGTGTCATTACTTGCATCTATTTGTACAATTAAATGATCAGTAGGAGAATAATTATATAATAGAGGTAAAGATTTACAAAGTAATTATAATTTTTGAATAGATTGTGAATCAACTTCAATATAAGACCATTGCTTTTTGGTGCCACATTTAAGTTGTAATTGCTTTTTTTCTTTTGCTAAATCTTGTAAAAATCCTTGATCAGATATATAATTGAGTAATCCAAGAAATATTTGTACTTTTGTAATTGTTTTTAGTTGTGTAGGAAACTGCTGTAATTTTTCAAGATTATTGGGTTGTAAAGTTAGATAACCATTAGTAAATTGTATTCCTAGAAATTCAATATTTTTCTGAGCTAATTTAATTTTCTTATTACTTAAAATTAAACATTTTTCTTTACAATGAAGTAGTACTTGTTTTACTTTGGAAAAATGATCAACTTTATCTTTATTTGAAAAAAAAATATTATCAATATTTGCTAAACAGAAGGTATCAAGATTATATAGATTGTTATCCATAAAATGTTGGTAAATGCCAGGTGCCTGTTTTAATCCAAAGGGTAAGACATTCCGTTCATAATGTTTTTAAGGTGGACATGAAAAAGCGGTAAGAGGTTTCGTGTTTTCGTGTAATCGAAATTCTAATAGCCATATTTAGCATCTAACGTGGTAAACTAGTGGTGTCCCTTAAATTTTGTGATAATATAATCCTTTCAAGGTAATTTATGAGTGTCTCCTATGGTTGCTTTATTCATTTGTTTGTAATTATTAACCATTCTTCGTTTTCCTCGTTTTTTGTTCACTATGATTATTTACATAAAAAGCTAGAGCTGAATGTTTACTTTTACCTGGAAAAATAAGTTGTTTTTTGAGTAGTTCTTGACATTCTAAAGTGAATTATGAACATATATAGAAGTATAAGGTCTATTATTTTTAACATTTACTTCTTATGTAGGATTTTTAAGTTTAATTTCAATAAGTTCTTAATCAATCAATTGTTCAACTTCGGTTTGATATGACTTTAGATTTGTGAGATGAAAAGATAATTGAATTTGTAATTCGAGTAGGTGGTTTGAAAGGTATTTTAATTTTTTATAATATGTTGTATGATAAATAGGGATTTTGATAATAGTATATTTTTGTTTAATTGCTGGTATCTCGAGAGCTTTTAGAGTAATATAAGTTAAATATTGACTAAACGGATAATATAATATTAAAACATTGTTTCCTAAAATAAGGGGTATTCTAGACGTTTGTTGATAAATAGAAGGAATTATAAAAGTGTGTTTTTCTATGACTAGAGAATTATTATAGCTAACATACCAAATGAATTGTAAAGATCCATTAGCAATTTTAATCTGTAAAGGTTTGCTTAATTTTTGCCATGTATTTAATGCATACTTTTCAACTAAACATATAGTTGCACCTGTATCTATATAAGCATGTATTTGTTTATTCTGTATCTGTATTTGAATAAATGTAGTGTTGGATTTTTTTGAACTGGTTGAGTATGTTTCATTAGAATCAGAATTAGTTTGATACTTATAGATAGAATTAATAGTTAACTTAGTTTCATAATAAGACTCAATAGGTTCTAAATTTTTATTTTGAGCTGATTGTAAGATACAGAGTTTATTTTGGTACTGATTTTGTTTTTTGTTTGGACATTTATTTGCATAATGACCTTCTTTGCATAACCATCATTTACAATTTTTCTTTCCTTGAGGACAATACTTAGATTTATTTTGAGGTAGTTCTGCTTTTTTAGGTTTATACTTTTGATATGATTTACGTCTAAAAAAACGTTTATATGGTTTAAAACTTTGTTTTGAAAATTTATGAGGATATTTATGCCATTTATAATAAGGTTTAAAATATTGATATTTTTTAGAAGGATAGTTATATTTATGTTTGTATATTTTCTTAGAATATTTATGAGATCTATGCTTAGGATGACAACCATATTGTTGTGGAACAGCTGAATTTTGTAAAAAACATAGTCTTAAATTTTTATGTTTTAGAGTTTTCTTAAAAGTTGTTGCTAGACATTGTTCAGCTAATACTTTGCGTACTATAGTTATAGCACCACCAAGATTTCCTTGTATACTTCCGTCAACTACTTTAGTGTCTAATTGTTTACTAATTATGTCGCTTAAATGATAAGGTAATTTTTGAATAAAAACATTGGTGTATAAGATTTGATCGATTAGAGGTAATTTATAATAATAATTTTTAAATTCACAAATAAATTCTTCTAAATAGCATAAATCTCATATTTTCATATTGTTAATATGCCAGTAGGCTTGTTTATGTTCATATGCTTTTATTAGGGCTACTTATGTTACATAATCTCATCTAAAAAATTCTCAATGTAATTCTCATAAGATATCATTAAAGGCACGTGGTAGGGGTCAAATTGATATGATTTTCATGGTTAGTTTGTTGAATTATGATCCCTTAATTCAATGTTTAATTGTTTAATTGATGCCTTGTTATGTTTGATTTGTGGAATGGAGTTTAAGGATGCAGATTTGATAAAAAATATCAAGGAACACCTCTTGTTCTGTCCATTAACGGCACCAGGAGATTGTGCCATTGTTGATGATCCAGAGACCGTTATACTCCCCAGAATTCAAGCTATAACGACACCCTGTGAGGGTGCCGTTGTAGGGAGGCAGGGTGTCATTGAACTCTAAGTCAACAATTTCAGCTCCATATTTTCCAGATTTCAACATTGGCGTGATCTGCATTAATGCCCTTGTCTCTTGGCATGTGAGGGGAGCTTCCAGAGTTTGCATACAACCAAAACAACATAAGAACACGCGGAGAATCATCAGATTTCATATTAGAGTAGTGAGAGAAGCTCTAACTTCTGTCTTTTTTTCCTTCTTTGATAGCCTAAGCTTCAAACACTTATATTTCGAGTTTTTGGTTGTATTTTTGAGTTCTGTAAGTTGGATATTGCAATTAAGACACAGATTTGAGTTTCTAAATCACCATAAGGGTTTTCTAAATCAGATTGTTCATTATATTCTCCTATTTTTTGGATTAAATCAAAGACTAAGTTCTTATGTGTATATCTTTGCATATTCTTTGATTTTCTTACTAGATCTTGTTGATTCAGAGCTGCTGTGGTGTCCAGATCATCCTAAGGAGTTCAAGGCTTGCCTAGAAGGATTCTAAACATGTCTTGTAACTTCCACCTTATTTATTTCAGGTCATTTTTAGAGATATAGTCATATTATGTTGTTTAAGATGTATACCTTTCATGTTTTAGTTCAAATGTGTGGCTAAACGTATCAAATGCTATGAATTGATGTTTTGATGTTTTGATGTTTTAGGAGAGTTTATATGTCTGTGTTTTGCTTGTTGAAGATATGAATGTACCAAATCTAAGCTGGCCACTTAAGATTAGGATTAAAGATAGTTTAAGCATGAGAAATCTACTTAAATTATTTAAAAAATAAATAAGCAACATAATTTAATCCTTGCATGACCAAACCTGGATTTTTTATGAAAGTTTGAGTTCTAGACTTAGTTTTTCAAAACTCACCTTCTTGATATTTATGCCCATTTTCTGGACATTTGTGATCTTTTTAAGAGTAATGGAGTCTCTGATGATGCAATTAGGCTTATACTTTTCCCTCTATCACTTAGAGATAAGGAAAAAGCTTGGTTGTCAACTCTTCAGCCTGGTTCCATTACTACACGGGATGAACTGATGAAGTTGTTTCTAGCTAAATTCTTTCCACCTGCTAAGATAGCTAAGATGAAAACTGAGATTAGCTCCTTCATGCAATACGAGAATGAGAGTCTGTATGAGGCATGGGAACAATTTAAAGAGATGCTTGCAAAGTGTCCAAGTCATGGATTCAATACATGGCAAGAAGTGGACATCTTTTACACTGTCTTGACTCTTTCAACTAGTAGCACCATTGATGCTGCAGCTAGAGGAAATTTAATGAAAAAGACGGCGACTGATGCATACAGTTTAATTGAGGATATGGCAACAAATAGCTTTCAGTTAACTCTGAACGCCATCCAAGGAAGCTACACGGTGTTCATGCAATCAATGACACAGTAGCTCTTGCAGCTCAATTAGAAGTACTTAACAAGAAGATAGACAATTTGATGACTGGTGCTAGTAGTTCTCATAGGAATGAATGTTACAGTTGTAGTAGTACCTCCCATTCATCATTGAAGTGTCAAGAAGGAAGTCCTTTTGCTAGAGAACCTGAACAAGCTCAATTTGTTAGCAACTTTAATAGGTAAAGAGGTAACCCTTATTCAAACACTTACAATCCTGGTTGGAGGAACCATCCAAATTTTTCATGGAATAACACTCAGAACTACTTGCAACCACCTCAACAACCTCAACTCAATTCTTAAATACCACCTCCACCTGGTTTTAGAGCCACTCAACCTCAACCTCAAAGAAAAGCGCCTAATTTTGAAGACACAGTGCTTAAGTATATCCAATCAAATGAGTCTCGCATGCAGAACTATGAAGCATCAATTAAGAACTTAGAGACTCAAGTTGGACAAATTGCTCAACTCTTGCAAGAAAGGCTACCCGGTAAG
>JAOXYD010043399.1:0-13632 GCA_028565735.1 Pinacopodium congolense | reverse complement strand
ATGAAAAAGAAAACCACTATTTCATCATGAAAAGATTCACATACTCAGAGTAAAGACTATAGAGTCCTTTCAACTCTTGACTCTTATCGAAAGAGAGGTATAACACATACTTTTCTAAACCTATTTATTGATTTGAAAGAAATATCTATACTAGATGTAATTCTTGAAATATCTATAGATTTGTAGACATAATTCAATCATTCATAAAAGCAGACAAGCTATATCATATAAAGGTTCAAGTGAAAGAAATAGAAGATAATAAACCATCAATCCCAATTTTAGTTTTGGATAAAAACACCAAGCATGGAGAATCACCGCTTCATAAAAGTTAATATATACATATATTTCATTGATCACAAAACCTCAAAGTAATCATCCTTCATAATTAACTTCATTATGATATTTACAAACTACTTTATGTAAACAGCCTTTTTGCAAGCCAAGCAAATCCTATTCAATTATTTTTGAAAGATTATCAAAATCCAAATAGGGAAATATATGCAACAAGAACATTTCAAAGAATACTTAGGACCAGAATGGTTGCAGATGATCATTGATGACAATATGAAGTTCTGATAAAAAGTAATTGGAGATAGATTGTACTTGAAATAGTTGATGGAATTAGATTTAATGCATTCATCACCAAAAAATGGAGTATATAACAACTCTAATAGAAATTTATTACATTAGAGATTTAAAGCAACATTTTTCAAGAGATTAAGAATGCAACTACTATGGAAATTATCCATTTGTTGTCATCATCTAATCGAAATTAAAGCCATTCTAACATGGATTAGTGCTAGAAGTGGTAATTCCACCTATATCCCTATGCCAATAGTTCCTAGTTGACTATAAAAGAAAGTATTCTTTTTTATTTTAGTCAAAATAAGGAAGAAATAACTATTTATTTTTTGTTTTCTTACTCCACATAGCATTACATTTACTTTTATCCTCTGAGGTATTAAGATATTCTAAAAGTATAAATCCATAGAGAAATTTCTTTAGCTAAACTAATTAAAGGAATCTCAACACTTAGCTTTACTACAGATCATGATCTTCATCAACTTTCAACTATGTAAAACACACATCATTTTACAGTTATGAAAGTCTCAAATTAGAAACCTATAATGCTTCAAAACTTAATATCTAGTCACTTATTCGATCATATGAACCTTCTTTCATAGAACATGCAACGCTACCTTAATTAAATCCCTAATTTTCCAACATTTACCTTTTCAAGATTATACTACAGGTGCTAAACATATTGCAATGAGGAATGCGTGGTTGAACTGGATGTTCCAGGTGCAAGAACAACAATTTTCCAAATTGATATACATCTAACACAAGATCCATGTAAGTAACAAATAGGAACAAAGCAATATCCACTCAACATAGCAAAGGAATGCATGCAATAGACATTATAAGATATTAAATATTACTGTTCTACTAGTTTTTATGACAATCTTACAACCATATAAATACACATTCAAACCGCATCCTTTTTGTTTTTTTTTCACCAAATAGATAAACAAGATCTATTCATAATGAATGCAACCATCTCATATCAGCTACAGGACATAATCAGGCCTAATGATATTATTTTTACTAAAAAAAAAGAACTTTGACCAAACAAACACTAACACTTTCAATCGACATTAAGAATCCAAATACATTTTGATTCACATAGCATAACCACTTTATGCACACATTATGGATTAAGCTAATATGTTTGTATAATAACATATGGAGATGAGATTCTAGAGTTTGAATCTTGCAAATTGATCATTATGGGAGTCATCAATTAATTTATAAGTTGGTTTGCTTATTACATCAATACAGGGTACCATTTTAAATTATATAAAAAAATAATACCTTTATCATTTCACACTACTATCAAATGCAATCACATAGAATAACCATAAGAAAGGGAAAAAGAAGAATTACAAAGCAGCCTTATAGGGATATTGGCCTCGCATCTTAGATTTCAACTGATATAATGATATGCACAAGTATAAGACTAATATTTCTAAATGGAAATAATATCCATCCAAATAATTTTCTCCCCTCATACTGAATCCTTAGCTACCCCTAGTTTTGATTTCCTTTACACACAATCATTCTTGAGCCCATCACTTCTATAGGTAAGCACACCTATACGATTTTGCTCTATTAATATGGAAATCAGTAAGTATTTTCAATAAATAAATATCTAGAGTACCCAATAACAATTTTCAAACCCATGAATTGGAGAGGGTTATAGTAGCTAATAACAATTTTCAAACCCATGAATTGGAGTGGTTTATACTTTTCAAGACCATCTTTATATACCTGCTATAGATACATCATCCACATTCCAAAAATTTAAGAATGAAGCAATAAACATCAATGTATCAAAATAAATACTAAATACTTTTTTCCTTTGAGATGTTATATCATATCCATTTAAAATCTCAAAGCGTATGTGATTTTCCCTGTCTAGACCCATACCATTATTTCATCTTAATCATAATATCTATATTTTACGTTAGTATTTCTTTTCTAAGTATAAGAGCGAAATCTTGTAAGATTAAAAATAGCAATAAATTAAATTCTAAAGTTAGCTATAATACTTGTGGATATAACTGAGGCTTAAAATTAACTAATCTCATCTCTCTTCGTAAACCATTTTGAGTTATTTAAATTGTGAAACAAAATTTTATATTTACTTTGCTTGTTTTTACACCTAATAAAAAATGCAAAGCACCATATTCATAGTAATAAATATAAGCCAGTTCTAAGAACCCTATTCAATGACCAGTTTTTCAGATACATAGAATTTTAATAAAGTAAGATTTATTTAGTCTTTTATGTCTAAGAAGATTACACAATCAATTAACTAGATACCGAGATCTAACACATTCTATAAACTAGTAGAGAAATTCTCACATAAGACCTAAGCATTAAACTAATATTCTCTAAATATAGAAAGAAACTATTAGAACATGGATTGAATTAATTGACCCCCTACCTCCACGTCGTTTGCTTCTGAGCTAACAATCGCACTTTTATACAAACTTATGCAAAATTTGTCCTTACAAACACAAACTTGCTCTGATACCACTTAATGTAACACTCCTAAATTTTATTCCCAAATTTCAATAGCCTTAAATCACATTCCATTTCAATTAAAACCTTAATTTAAAAAAAATTATAATAGGAATTAAACGGCTCTCTGTAGCTTGGGTGGCCCACTTACAATAATATTGGGGCAAAACCCGAGTACTGAATGTTAATTAAACTCGACTATCTACTTCTTGAAAAATTTAACAAATAAGGGGTGAACTATCAACTCAGTAAGGTAAACTAGAATATATGTATCATGCATAACTCATTTCAAATATAAAAAATATCATTTATACATCATATGAAAATATCACCCCATATTGCAACACAAGTGCATGTCATCATTTATATAAATTCCATTTATTTGTAAATAATTTTTAACAAATTATTCTATTTTTAGTTCTCAATTCAATTCTTTCTTAATTTTAAGGGTCTCATTTAACTTAATAGAATTATACTCAATGCTTAACCGGCATGCAGGTCACATAGGATACCTTCGACTACCAGAAGCACATAGGTATTCCCACTTCCAGAATGTTAAGTCTCATCATAAATAAACTATATAGGATACTTTCCACTACCAAAAGCATCATGAGTATTTCCACTATTAAAATACCCCGACACGTGTTAAATAATCAATGTCAATCTTATTTCAAATCACGACCATCAAGTATAATTCACTTAGGTAAGCTACTAACTATGATCTCTTTATATTCTTCTTAACAATTCATAAGTTCAATATTATTATACCAAACCGTTGTATTTTATCATTAGTAATCCACACAAAATTTTGTTTACAATACAAATTAGAATTTTTATCTAGGTGAAGTCATATTTTTAAAATAATTCTCACAATTTTCACAAATTCTTCATATTCCCAAAATTCAGTAACTTATCATACGATACATCACATAATCATATAGACATTCTCACATAATAAAAAATTTCATGAAATTCTTGTAATTCACTCAAAAATTATGTTTTCATAAATTACAAAAGATGCTTATGAAAAGATATTTTTGTTTCTATAATTCACATAAAATCGTAATATTTATCCTTATGCAAACTCGCATAACAAAATATTATAAATTTCTAAAATTGAATGACAAATAAAAATTCACAATATTTCATATAAAACATGAAATAAGGCATATTCCAATTAACTCTTACATACCATTAGGCTATTATAATTTTAAGACATTATTTAACGTTCATAATATACACAATATTTACATTTTACTAAATAAAATAAAAAAATCACAAAATAAGAATACGTTCTAGTTAACCACTTACTTAGCACTCGGAATGGCCAAAGTCGAACAAAATCAAAGTTACTGGTCTTTTACACTATTACCAACACGACATGTAAAATTCTAGGTTATACCAAGCTTCATCTAAATTGTCCAAAGAGATTTTTATTGATACCTAAGTTAGGTTCTATTGAAGATTTTGGTCAGGCATATCATCCAACACCTTCTGGGCTCGTTTACCATAACAAATATAAGGAATATAGGCAAAAAGAATAAGATCATTGTTGCTATTATAAGTGGCCAAGCGAAATAGAGTACAAAACCCCCTATTTTCAAACCATGAAGAATGTTGTACGATCTTATGGACGGGTTTCATCCTGAATGGCCAAAGAGAATAAGAAAATTGACTTGAATGGCAACCTTTATCATGCCAGAATAAAAGAATTAATATAGGGGTAAAGCTATTATGGTTATCGGGTTTAGGTTTGCTAAGGGAGCCAAGTGCTTAAAAATATGGCAATATGGAGTAATTGCCGAATTTTTTATGCTATCACTAATAGGATAAGAGGTACGGAAGCTAGGGTTTCAAGATATACAAATTTATTCGTCTAAATGGGTTGGGTTAAATTATCCAAGCCCAAGATCAAAACTTAAGGATGTTACACAGTAGACTAAATCAAAATTGTTAAGTCCGTTTTAACTAGGCAGTACATAGGATAGATTTCTAGAAAAATGGTTAAGTTGTTTTTATCTTTTAACTAGTTTATTACTATTCTTTTGGGTTTTATCAATGTAATTGGCTCTATAAATAGCAGCTCCTAGTGTAGTAAAAAAACTAAGTAAAAACTACTTAAAAAGTTGTCAGTTACCTTCCCAATATTTTGTTATCACGTTCATCTTTAGCGTAGTTCTAACTAGTTTCTCTTCTGGGTTTTATTAGTGGTATTAGAGCAAAAATCCTTGTTTTAGGTCGTAGCCTTTGAGTGTTTTTGACAAACACCTACCGTGTAGATAGAGCGCCCTTTTTTTTGCAAACAAATAGTGTGCAGCACAGAAAATCTTCGTTTTTCTTCTTACTGCCACTGTGATAAGAAGCTGCCACTTGTCATTACATAAAGCCTCTGCTGCCATTGCTATTAGCATTATCATTGCTTAGAAACCAAACATTGCCTCTAGCTTTCCAACCTCTCTCTTCTTACTATCACAGATCTCCTAGCCAAGGGTCTTGTTGTTAGGCTAGATCTTCAAACCTAGATATATCCAGTAGTGACTGTAGGCTACTCATTTGTTTTGGTTGCAACGTACCTCATCGAATCTAGTCCCTCAGTCACTGTTGACTGGTTTTGATTGCAGTGCCTATCCCAGATTTGTTTCCTTTTTATCAATGTGTAACTTTTAAGCGGATGGCCACCGAAAATTTTGTACAACCTTCCATTCCTCGCTTTGACAATCACTATGATCATTGGAGCATGTTAATGAAAAAATTTCCTATGGTCCAAAGAGTATTAGTCTATTATTGAAAACGAACAACAATATCATTCCTTCTTCTAGCTCTTCAACTTTTGAAGCCAAAAGGCTGAAGGATCTGAAGGAAAAAAATTACTTATTTCAGGTGATTGATCATCCCATCCTAAAAACAATTCTTTACAAATAAAATTATAAGGATATTTCAGACTCTATGAAGAAAAAATATAAAGGTTTAGCTAGAGCAAAATGTGCGCAACTTCAAGCCCTACGAAAGAATTTTGAAACATTATCAATGAAAGATGGGTGGGTCTACAACTAGTTATTGTGCCAGAGCCATGGAAATTTGCAACAAAATGTGTTGTTACAGAGAAAATATGGAAGACATCATCATCTTAAAGAAAATATTGTACTCTCTATCTCCAAAATTTAATTATGTTGTCTTTTCCATTGAAGCGTATAAAGATATAGACTTGTTTTCTTTAGATGAGTTGCAAAGCTCTCTACTAATTCATGAACAAAAGATGAACATAAGTTCAACAATGGAGGAGTAGGACTTACAAGCTTCCACCAAGACTAACAATTCAAGGGGACATGGTAAGGGTAAAGGTCAAGGAAGAGGAAGGGTAGAATGAGGAGATAGAGAAAACAATAGTAATTCCAAAGTTGACCAAAGCAAAGGTAAGGAACATGACTTTGACAAATCCAAGGTAGAATGCTTCAGATGCCATGAACTTGGTCATTTTCGTTCTAAATGTCGTACTAGGCTACCCAATGATAGACAACTTGAATTTTACTGAAAAAGAAGAAACAAAAACATTGTCGATGGCTGTTCAAGGGCAAAAGACATGTGAATTAGATATATAGTATGTGGACACAAGTTATAGTAACCACATAAGTGGGTGTAAGTCTTCTTT
Source organism: Pinacopodium congolense (assembly GCA_028565735.1). Lineage (NCBI taxonomy): Eukaryota > Viridiplantae > Streptophyta > Magnoliopsida > Malpighiales > Erythroxylaceae > Pinacopodium > Pinacopodium congolense. Next base: position 6,899 of record JAOXYD010043399.1, on the reverse strand, counting down.
TTCACACCTAAATGAAGAATTTCATTCTACGACATCTTTTGGTGATTCCTTTAAAATTAAAACAAAGAATGGTTTTGTTGAAATAATTTCTAATGTCTTGTATCTCCCCAACCTGAAATGTAACCTATTAAGTGCTGGGCAATTGCAAGAGAAAGGTTATGTTATCATCATTTAAGATGGTGCTTGTGAAATTCATGATTTTGTCAGAGGTTCCATTACAGTTATCTAGATGAATTCAAATAGGTTGTTCCCATTGAAAATTAAAAGTATTCAACCATGCCTGTTGGAAAAAAGAAAGGCACTTCTTGGTTATTGCATTTTTGTTATGGCCACTTAAGTTTCAATGGTGTGAAGGCTTTCCCACATATAACCATGGTGACTGGCCTTCCACAAATCACAAATCCATCTCAAGTATGCAAAGATTGTGTTGTTAGTAAAAAACATCATTCTAAATTTCCAAAAGGAAAGTCATGGAGAGCAAAATATGTCTTGGTATTAGTGCATTAAGATATTTGTGACCCAATAAATCCCACTTCTAATGGAAGTAAAAAACAGTTAATTACTTTCATTAATGATTTTTCATAGAAAATATGGATTTATTTTTTACGGGAAAAATCAAAAGCTTTCTCTGAATTTAAGAATTGCAAAGCCCATGTGGAAAATGAAGTAAGAAAGAAAATTAAGACGTTTCGTACAGAATGGGGTGGTGAATATTACTTAAAGGAATTTGAAGCTTTTTGCATAGATTATAGCATTTAGAGAGAACTTACAACTGCATATACACCACAACAAAATGATGCATTGAAAATGAAAAACAGAACTATTCTTAACATGGTTAGAAGCTTGCTGGCAAGAGAAGGAGTTCCAAAAACATTCTGGCCAAAATAAGTAAAATAGGGCGTCCTTGTTCTAAATAAAAATCCAATATTTGCTGCCCAAAACATTACATTAGAAGAGGTTTAGAGTGGAAGAAGACCAGTTGTCGATCATTTAATAATTTTTGGATGTATTGCATTTGCCCATATTCCAAATGAGAAAAGGATGAAACTTGATGTCAAAACTGAAAAATGTGTCTTTATTAGTGTAAATGAGACTTCTAAAGCGTATACATTATGCAATCCACTAAAAAAAATAAGATTATGATAAGTAAGGATGTTGTTTTTTATGAAGAAAGCACTTAGGAATCGGATAGGTAGTAGTCTAGCCAAATTATATATGATAGTAATGATGAAATCTAGGAACAAAGTCAGCCGCCTCTTGCAGTCCAAGAATATAAATCATCACCTCATATAATTGAAGATTCAACTCCAACATCAGCTAAAATTTCATCAAGAATGGATCATGAAGATGAAACTTACTGGTGAACTAAGAGAGGTTCCAATCTTAGTTTTGATGATAACAAAACATAATTGTTACTAATGAATTGAGTTTATGTTGTGAAATTTAAAGATAGCTTTATTAAGTGGATGATTCTATATAGACATCTTGAAGCTTGAAGGCCAAAATTGAAGATAATAGAAAAACATGGGATATGAAAGCTCCAAGACATTAAATAGGTTGTTTTGAATGCATCTATAATTCTTACTTAATGTTCAATTGATCTAAGGGCTCAATTTTGATTATACATTGAATGTAGTTTTTAAATATTACATAAAGTTTTATAACATAGTCATTGAATTATTTTGGATATTCATATAGTCTCAAATTATATTTTAAATCTTGTTTCAAGTCTTAGTCAATGTTTGGATAGTTACGAGTTGTTTTAGTCATTTATTTGCAATTTTAAAGATGAAATTCATTTGGTTTAAGCTCATTTGTTGACATACTTTAAATTTGTCTAGATTTGAATTACCACCATTCAATATAATTTTTCAATAATTAAATCCTTTTTTAATGCTTCAAAATCATCATACACTTTTTGCCTAGGGTCTCAATAGTGCATTAGAATTTTATTTCAATTTTTAAGCACTTTAAACATTGATTGAAGCTCTATGAATATAGATTACTCAAAGCTGTCTCTAATAACTCTTTATTTCCTTTCTTAGATTAAATGTGTCTTTAGCTTCTGAATGGCTATTGTTATCAGTTAGTTTAAGTGATTAAAAGTTTGTTTCACCATATTTTAAATTTTTAGTTTAAGCGTTTAAACTTTTGTTTCATCATACTTTCAAATTTTAGTGTGTTTATTTTGATAGATTAAACTAAAACTTATTCATAGAACAAAATTATTCCTATTCATTAACAAAACTATTCTTATTCATTTCTTACTTAAATCTTGATTTTGTGATCTTATCTATTTATAAAATTGTGAAATTATCGATTTCTATTTAGTTAAGTGTCCTAGAGGTTGTTTAATTTTTATTTTAAAATTTTGGGAGCTTGTTGCATTTGTTTTGAGCTTAAAATTTCATATATACCAAAGTTGCTTCTGTTTAGACTGTTCTTGCTTTAACCACATGTTTAACCATTTAAATTAGTTTTTAGGTGTTTGATTTTTCTATTATTGGTTTTTTTAAGTGTTCAAGAGTTAGATTAATCAAAGTTTTAAATTTTTAGGTGCTTGTTTCATCATTTTCGAGCTTAAGGTTGCATATATATCAAAACTATCACTATTTAATCTGTTCTTGTGTTAATCTCGATTTTAGCCATCTTAATCAGTTTTTAGGTGTGCAAATTTTTTTAGTTTAATTTTTTTTAAGGTTTCAAGAGTGTCCTAGAGTTTTTTGTTCATTTTTTAAGCATTTATATTTTTAGTTTAAGCTATAAATTCACATTTTGCTCAAAACTATCTACATTTATACACTCTATTATTCATTGACATATTAAAGTGATTAAATCCAAAAATTATTGCTTCCAAATTGTTGTTTTCTATTTATTTAAGTCTTAAAAGGTATCATTAACTATTTAGGTGAATTTTCAGGGACTTGTTTATTTGTTTAAAAGCAATTATATTCACATATATTAAAACTATTCATATTTGATTCATTTGATTTTTCAGATTATCATTTAACATTCATATGAATTTTTAGTGCATCAAATCTATCATATTAATTTTGTTTACTCTTTCAATAGTGTTATTGATCTTTTATATTATTTGTGAAAGTATTAGAGTCCTTAATTTAATTGAGCTTTAAGTGAAACACCTCTTTAGGTGTGTTTTGTTGCTTGTAAGGAAGTTATTAGAATATTTGGTTAGTTGACATTAGAAAGGTTCCTCTTTTCCATATAAAGATTTGTTGAAAGGTTTCTCTTCATGTTTAACAAGAATATTGTGTCTTATAAAGGTTTCTCTTTGCCATTAAAAGATTTGTCTTGTAAGGATTACTCTTTACCCTAAAATAAGATTGTAATTGGTTTTGATTTGTTAGTAAAACAAATATCCAACAAGTAGTTGGAAAGAAGATGTATTCTATTTTTTAGGTAGGCGAACTTCTATAAAACTTGGTGTCTCTCTTCCCTTTTCTCTTTTCTTGTTGTTTGTTATGTGGTTTAGCCATTAACTTAACTGTTATCAAATTGGCCTTTACTTTACATATCATATTAAATTAAATTGGTTTCGTGGCAAGTTTAATTAGTAAAGAAAATTTTAATAACTCAATTCACCCCCTTTTGAGTACTTTTAGAGCTTACACTTACTCTATTCATTATATTAGAAACATTCCTGCTTGGATGATAGATTATGAGGTAACTGGAATTAAAAATCCCATTACTCATTTTTTTTTTTTTCAAATTGTGATCCTACCACTTTTGAGAGTGCTGTCAAAGAAGAAAAATGGCAGAAGACAATGGATGAAGAAATTGATGCTATCAAAAGCAATGATACTTTGGAACTATCTAATCTTCCAAATAGACATAAAACCATTGGAGTAAAATGAGTTTACAAAAAAAAATTAGAAGAAAATGGTGAAGTTGACAAGTACAAGGTACGTTTAGTAGCCAAAGGATATAAGCAACAATATGGGATTGACTATACTAAATTTTTTTTCTCCTATAGCCAGATATGACACAATCAAATTACTGGTGGCATTGGCAATGCAGAACTTATGACCTATTTTCTAACTTGGTGTTAAATCCGCATTTTTGCATGGACAATTGGAGGAACATGTATTTATTGATCAACCTCCTGGATATATTAAAATTGTTTATGAGCATAAAGTTTACATATTAAAGAAGGCACTCTATGGACTAAAACAAGCACTACCAAGATCAGTCATTTCAAATTTTTTCATCATAGACTTCTTGAAATCATTGAACATAACATTATAATTCCCACTGAATATAAGGTCCTTAACATACAAGTAGGCAATCATCATTTTTCCTTTATCTTCAATTTTGACAAAGAATGAGTGCTCATAAGGACACTTCAAAAAACTAGTTTTAGTAGGAATTATGATGTTATGTTTAATGATTTCAAGAAGCCTATGATGACAAAATTTGAAATGACCAATCTTGGTATGATGCACTACTATCTTGGCGTAAAGGCGATGCAATTTGATGATGGAATATTTATTTCTCAAAAGAGATATGTTGCAGAAATTTTAGACAAATTTCACATGAAAGATTGTAACCCTTCAAGTACTCTTATTAAGTTTGGTTTGAAGCTTAAAAAAATCTTGAAGGAAAGAAAGTTAATAGTACATTCTTTAAGCAAATAGTTGGCAGTTTGATATATCCTACTACAACAAGATTAGATATCATGTATTCTATCAATTTGATCACTAGATATATAAAGAACCATACTGAAATGCACCTATTGACAACAACAAAAAATATTCTACAATACTTACAAGGAACAAGAGACTTTGGAATATTTTACAAGAAAGGTGTAAAGTCAAGTTTACTTGGTTATATTAACGGTGACTATACAAGAGATCAAAATGATAGAATAAGCACTTCAGGTTATGTGTTTATGTTTGACACAAGTGCTATTTCATAGGCTTTCAAAAAGTAAGCAATTGTAACTTTGTCAATTATATAAGCTGAGTTTGTTGCAGTTATAACTTGTGCTTGTTAAGAAATTTGACTACGGAGAATTTTTGAAGAACTACAATGCAAACAACTAGCAGCTACATTAATTTTTTGTGACAATAATTAAACAATTAAATTCTAAAATCCCAGTGCTCCATGATAGGAACAAGCACATTGACGTAAAATTTTATTTTTTTAAAGAGAACTTTGCAATGCTGAAATAATTGAATAGAGAAACTGTAAGAGTAAGGATCAAGTTACTAATATATTCAACAAACTACTTAAAATCTATGTGTTTCAGAAGTTCAAAAGGAAGTTGGGGAATTTGCTTGATGGCTACTCTTAGCTATTAAGCTAAAATCTATAACATTTTAATTTAAGGGAGAGAATGTTACATAAATGACCATCGGTCAATAGACCTAGTCAAAATTGCTAAGCCTGTTTGACTAGCCAATACATGCGATAGATTTCTAGGAAAGTAGTTGAGTTGTTTTTATCTTTTAACTAGTTTGTTACCATTCATTTAGATTTTATTGATGTACTTGGCTTTATAAAGAGCAGCTATTAGTGCAGTAAAAAAACTAAATAAAAAAAATACTCAAAAAGCTGTTAGCTTCCGTTCCCAGTATTTCTTTGTCACGTTTGTCTTTAGAAGTAGATGTAACTAGTTATTCGTCTAGGTTTTATCACTTTGTTCCTTCTCCTTATAGGGTTCTGGGACCCCCACTGACTTTCCTCCTTCTGGTCTCTCTCCCTTTTCTTCTTGCTGCCTTACGGGTTATGTTACATAAGCCCTGGATTGTACTGAGTCCTTCCTACCATTGGCTCCTTCTCCTGACCTGAGACTTTCTAACGATGGTTCCCCAATCCTTAATGGAGACCAACCTGCCGCTTGCCTTAAACGCCCCTATTGAGCCTTTCGCAACTACAAAGAATGTTATATTCAGCTCGTTGAATCCTTCCAAGCCTTTTAATGGGCTGAAACAATACAAACAGATCACCAGTAGGGATGTAAAAAATGGACTCGATCTGATAACCCGACCTGTCTGCCCTGGACCATACCCGAACCCAATTTCATATAAACCCAAGATGACCCGAACTCGATTCCAACCAACCCAAATTTGCTCGAACCCGAATGCACCTAAACCTGAATTGACCCGAATCCATTTTCACTTGGACCCGAATTAACCCAATTTATTAACTCGAATTGACCTGACTTTAATGCAAAGATTGTACTTTAAAAACATAAAAAATTGAAAAAAATTTATTTATGGATATGATTAAATTTTAAAATGAGGAAAAATTAAATTAAAATTTTTAATTAAAATAAAAAAATAAGATGAAACTTAAAGTACATCAAAATATATTTAAGAAAAAAGTTTGTAATTATCCCAAAGTTTGTAATTGTTTAATGGCAAAAGGTATGAATTGGCCCTCAACGTTTCACAAAAGGCTTAATTTGCCCCCTAACGTTTAAAAAATAGTCTAATTTGGCTCCTAACATTTACAAAATGGTACAAATTGCCCCTTGAACACTGTTATGCTGAATTTTTGGTGGTCAACGCTAACGTGGCATGTGAGACCCACATGCCACGTTAGCGTTGACCAATAAAAAGTTAACAGAACAGTGTTCAGGGGGTGATTTGTACCATTTTGTAAATGTGAGGGGGCAAATTAAACTATTTTTCAAACATTATGGGGCAAAGTAGTACCATGTAAAATGTTAGGGGGCAAATTAAACTTTTTGTGAAACGTTGAGGGCCAATTAATACCTTTTTCCTTTTTTAAAGTGAAGCATTGATTATTAAACTCCATGCCATATTTTCAATCTCATATATAATTTTATTAGCTTAGAATCTTAATACTGTAATTTCCAAATAAAAATAGGGTAAAAGAAATAAATTTTCTTTAAAATTCTTGTTTATTTTAAT